>JASKGM010060446.1:0-17939 GCA_034509205.1 Ceratonia siliqua | reverse complement strand
AAACCAAATAATTGGAGTTGGGCTGGAGCACTTCTTTTGTCTCTCATTTCTTTAATTTTCCCTTTAATTCAGAATTAGCCAAAAAAAAACAATAAAACAAAATAAAATAATACAAATAATTAATTAATCAAAAAAAAGGGGACAAAAATAGGTGTTTACAGGCGTTGTTACCTAAAATTTATTTAATTTTAGAAGAGAAAATTTAAGGAAAAACCAATTATTTTAGAAAAAGTGATATGGGAACTAGGATGGATTCGAGAGTCAGTTGTGTGGGGAATATGTTAGATACACCACAGTTCTCGTTACAAAAATTATACCCTAAAGCTAGTTGTGCAAGAAGTGTATAGCCTTAATTGTATTTTTGCTATGATGCTATCTATCAAACACATGCAAAAGGATATAAGACATTACAATAAAATAAAGGGGAAAATAAAAATATGAACAAATATGGACTTGACGTAGGATGATAACTTAGGGTCTACATACTGGATAAAGTCCATGTAGTTTAAATAAAAAACATTTGATTTGCTGATAGATTTTAATTTTGTGAAGAATGAAAGCTAATCAAAGTTCATAAACAAAACGACTTAATATTGGTTGATATGTTTTAATTCACAAAATCCAATTAGTCTCACTCTCTTGCCCTCTTCAATTTTCTCTCTTTTGATTTTTTTTGGATTTTTGAAATAATTTTATAAAGACAAAAATTTAGGTCTTATTTTTTGTATTTTTGAAATATTTATTTTGAAAATGAGATATGAAAATCCCCTTTGTTATTTTTGAAAAGATAATTTTTTTTATGATAAAAGAAATGAAATTAAAACCGCAAAAGGAAGTTGAAGTTCTTATATATATATATATATATATATATATAATAAGGAAGAAAATTGAATTCTTTGTTTTTAGGATTTTTATGAAAATAAGATGAAAAGATTTTATTCTTGGGATTTTAGGAAATCTAAATTAAAACCTTTTTATTTTTTTAATAAATTAAAAGAAATAAAACAGGTACTTTGAAACCCCAAAATGATTTAGGTGCATATCGATAGAACCTAAAATATTATTAAAGTGTGACTAGTTGGTATATGAGCTTGGTCTTACAGCTACTCTAAAAAATAAAACAAAAACAAAAAGTTATTGTCAATGCCTATGTCGAGATGGAAGGTCAGGTAGGTCGATTTGGGATGTAAGGTCAGGCTAGTCTGGAGTTCCCTATAAAAAATGAGCAATGAGCATAAAGCCTAGGCGTGAGACCTATGCTCTGATGGTTAAGTTAGATCCTGTCCGAGCTGAAAGCGAAAATGTATAATCAATCCTTTAGTCATACTCGGGGGAAGAGTATTTATAGGCTAGACAAAGGGGCCTTGGTCCACCTGGTGGGCCCTCGGCATAGCTGTTGGCCCTCTAGCTGGCAATTGGACCATTAAATTAGGCCTGTTGAAAAGATCCACTATAGTTATCAAATAAAAAATAAAATAAAAACAAGCATGATGTTTGTTAGAAAAAAAAATCATACAATCTACAAATATATGTCCTAGCTTTAGATTTGAGGAATAAAACCCGATTAGTCTACAAGAATTTCTAGAACCTCCGACGGCCTCCTAGAGAAACATTCCACTTGCTCCCATAGAAATTCAGTATTTGATGAGGACACAAATAAGACAAAATGGGTTAGGAAGCAAATTCACATCAAAACCTATTCACTCATAATAAAAAATATCACTCAGAATCAATACAGTGTCAAATTTATTTACCTATAAATAGATACCATTTCCCAAAAACAAAACAGAACTACATTTATTCAAACACAACCCAAGCACACATTTTAACCCAGCATCCAAATACAATGATCCAAATTAGACCAAGAACCTAGATTACTAAATCAATTCAAAACACAACCCAAGCACTCAATTTCCTAATTTCAAAAAAAAAGAAGCTTGAACCATAATCAATTTAAACACTAAAGCATCATTATATATATCCATTAATCATCATATTCAAACATCCGAGTCAAGAAACCATAATGAGGACCAAAACCAAATTCAAAAACAAGGCAACACGAAACCTGAAAACTTCTCAATCAAAGATCAAGTAGTAAAACCCATAACAATAATCAAATAAGAAACACATCATATATGAGAAATACCCATCAAAGAGCAATAATTTTGAAACAAATTGATATTTGATCATGTAAAATCTAGTAACATCACTCTAAGCTTAAGAACTAATAGAATAGTGTCAAGGTGCTATAGTAAGTCCCGCGTCACCTAAAAATGGGTGGATTGTGGGATATATAAGCATGGTAGGCACCCTCCCCTAATGGACTAGTCTTTTGGGGTGAGTTCTACCTATCGTGTTTATATCAATGGTATCAGAGAAAATCAGTCCTGGACAACAACGGCGGTGCTAGAAGGTGATGGGTTAGTGGCCCCAGGGAAAAGAAAGAAAGTAAGGCAAAAACACAAACCCTAGGTGTAGACTATAAGCGGTGCGCTACCTGAGAATGCAGCTAGCGCTGTGGATGTCGCTGTCTAAGGGTGGTAGGTTGTTAGGGTGCTATGGTAAGTCCCATAGCGCCTAAAAAGGGGTGGGTTTTGGAATATATAAGCATGGCAGACACCCTTCCTAATGGACTAGTCTTTTGGGGTGAGTTCTATCTGCCGTGTTTCTATCAATCCATTTATAGGTCCCAGTCAGAGTAGATAAAATAACATAGAGATAAATGTTCTTTTAGAGCAAGAACAAACCACATTTGCTCAATTAAAGTGAGAAACAAACCATAATGAACCAAATATTTTCCTCTTCCTCTTTTAAAGGCAAAGCTTACATATTTATAGTTCGCAACTTCCTAAGGACTTACACTACTTATTCTACATACTGATAAGGGGGAACATAATTACCCCATACTACAATAGAAGAAAAGTAGGTTCAACCACTCATAACTACTACAAGAGAAGGAAAGTAGGTTCAACCACTCATAAAAAGTAAGTAGATATATAATAATAAATATATAACAGTACTTCCACTTCTCATACTTCTTATTGTTTCATTATTTCCATAACTGCCTGTATAATTAAGTTCCTTTACCTATGTGCTAGCCCACCATTATGACTATTCCCTTCCCTCGTTCATACACCAAGCCACGTCTCTTAGCATTCCTCACTCCTTCAGATGGGACCTTTTCCTCAAGGTCCATTAGTGGAAATTATTGCAGATGGTTACACCGAAGAATTTTAGTTTAGCTTTCTTACAAAGAAAATGAGTATTACAAACTTGTCCAAGTAACTGGCGAAATCTATCCTACGACCACTATGCTAGAATTCAACTTAGATGGACGTTGTGCACTTGTTGGTGCAACCTTTGGGAACTCAGATAGAACCTATGCATACTGGTCCTCTGCTTTTTGTTTCTGCTGCTCATCAGCATTCTCCACTTTTTGAACTTTATCACTGTAATGTCACCTGAAGAAATTTAAATATTGAGTTAGGAATAAATATTTTTTTACAAAAAATAATTAAGTAAGAAATCACATGTAATAGAAGGCATTTTACTAAAAAAAAAAAAAGAATTTACGTAAATAAGTGATATACCTTGTACTTTCCTTTAGAAGTGTCCAGATCCCTTTTGGTCACTTATGTGGCCTTATACAGAGAGCACCACGTGATAGAGCTTGGATGTGGTGGAGGAGGATTTGTCTTTTTCTCCAACTTAATTATACTCATTTATCGGAAGCTTTTGCTCTTCATTTCATCTAGTGTTTTGTTGCATTACAACTACTCTATTGTTTGGTTTGCATCCATTATTCTACTGTACAGTTTGAGTAGTAGCTTGTCTTTCATAGTTTGAGTAGTAGCTTGTCTTTCATTTTCGTATGGTAGAAGCAAGGTTGCAGAAAATTAGCTTCTCTTTTTAAGTCTACATTATAATAGCTCTACCTTTGCTCCAAATAACCATAAATTCATCTTCTTTCCTTTGTTTTACGGTTGACTTCAGGATTTTCGTGTACTAAGCTTAAATTACAGATTTTCAGTAGATTATTCAAATCGTTTGCAAGCAAGGCAAGGTCCTTTTACAGTTTTCTTCTTCTCCCTTCTATTTGAATGTTTCCACTCTTTTTTCATGTTGCTTTTCTCTCTGTGACAATAGTTTCATGTGATAAGTGGGGGGCTGAATTCTGAGACTCTATATTGAAGCTTAAAGCCACCATTAGGTAATTCCATTTAACCTTAACTAAAGCTTTGGATAGTCAGAAAATTATAAAGACAAGATACCTTTCGAATTTTAGTTAGCAATAAAATGATTAAAAGTTTCAAATCCTTGAATTTTATGATCTTTGCAACAAAGGTTAGAAGAGGGAGAAATATTTCTAGAATTTCAATTAAGGAATTGGCTTCAAGAAGGGATCTCTAAAGTGGAAGATAACTTGTACTAGTAAGAGTAAAATGTCTAAACCTTTAATAGGTGAGTGGAACTCCCCACTTTTAAATGTTGATTTTTTTTTTCCGATTAGTAGAACATATTGGATATATGAAAATTTATGTTTAAAGGTTTGAGATGAAAATGCCTTTTTTATTTATTCTGCATCTCATCTTGTATCATAACAATTTTTGATTTCATTAATTACATGAAGTGATTGGGCATTATTTAAACATTTATCTTACCTTGTATTAAAATATATGTACACTGAGAAGTACTTTGATTTTGTAACTATATGTTGGTTAGAAGTTATCTTCTTTAATTATTTTAATTTTCAGCATTTCCCCTTTATCTAAAACAGTATTGTATATACTATGAGCTATGAAATTATAAATTGATTTTAGTGGATCCTTAGCTACTTCCATAGAGAAACCCTAGGTGCACCTAACTTATTTGGATGTCCATGGACCATGTTATGGAATATTACCATCCATGAGCTTAGCTCCGGATATGAAATATTTGTTATCTGATATGTGTACCTGACAGGGAGCTCTACTCTGAATGAAATATCTGTTATCTGTATCTGTTCCTGTTAGAGTTTTTCTTGTGAAGAAGTAGTGGATCCATCATATGAACTGATTTTTATCTTTATGAATATAGTTTTATGCTATTAAAGAGTGATTTATTCTATTGACTATAATTTGTTCTTTGGCTTAACAGTGGTGTGACTTTTGAATAGGTTTGAGATTCTATCCATTCATAATAATATCTATACATTCTTAAGGCTGTATATATATTTCTGATTTTCTTTTGCTAATAAACTAGTATTTTGTGGGGTTGTTTCTACTCACTAGGTCTGTGGACTCATTCCCTCACTTTTACATTTTTCAGATAGTATTGTGGCACCTTCACATTTTGATCACCCAGCATCTTAGGAACCTACCACGAGAGATTGGTGGGTTATTTCATGATTGGGCAATAGAGGAATCTATGGATATACTGTGGACAGTTAATAGGATTTGCATATACAAAGTAGCATATAAATTAACCTTTAATGTGTAGTTATGTTTGTATTTGAACAAAGTAAAGGTTAGATGATTATTCTGTGAGACTATTATGTAAGTGGCCGCTGAGGCCTTTATGTGTTAAAGTGGACTTGTCCACTTCTGTTTGTGTTGTTGTACCCCTAGAAATACCCAATTTTTAAGGAAAACTCTGTCAAAATTTCTGTATGAAAAATTTTAAACTTCGGTTATTAAATGATAATCTTTTGATTATTTTTGATTTATTTGTTGGTTATTCAAAGTGTTTGTTAGGTTTGTGGGAACTACCTTATAGTAGTTCTTACGCCGGTCATGTGCCTAGAGTGAGGTCAAGACAATCACTTATAACTAAAGCACAAGAAGTTATTTTATCACTGAGATCATGATCCACACAAAGCCATTCAATCAAGCTTGCAAGAGGAGGAATTCACACATGGGCTTGGAGGGATTCAAGGGCAGCATTCACATGATCCATTAAGCTTACCAAGTAGGCCAATCACAAGACTTAGAGCTAAGTGATTTAAAGACACTTTAAATGGGCTAATTCAACAAGTTGATGAGATGAAAAATACATGGAGGCCCAGCATAAGTCCAACTCAGATTCAAGGAAACCTAGTCACTATGATTAAGGTTCTAGAAGATTCCAATTGAGGGCTACACATTCTTCAGCCTTTGAGGACTATGTCAACTAGGTGTTTTATTTAAAAGAGGAGTATTGAATTAGTTGTTTTATTTTAAGAGGACTTCTTAACTAGGAGTTTTATTTTAAGAGGAGTCCTAAATTAGTTATTTTATTTTAAGAGGACTTCTTAATTAGGAGTTTTATTTTAAAAGGAGTTAGCCTCATGTCAAAATAGCATTAATTTACCTTATGTTAGGATTAGAACTCAACTCCTATAAATAGGATTGAGCCTTGAATGTTTTTAACAATCATATTGAGAATAATAATATTGAGAGGCTATTGCTTCCTTCTTCATTCTTGAACTTATCAAGTTAATTCTTGTGGCGTTCAAACAATCAGACTTATCTCCTTGATTCTTGAGTAATTCTTGGGATTCTTGGTGTGGCATCTCTAAACATCCATAGTTCTTGGTTCTTATCTTGTAAGATAACGGGTTAAGACTCAACATTCTTGAAGACCTTGGGATTTGAAATTCAAGTTAGTATTGGGTTTCGTCACGTTGTTGGTGAGGTTCATATCAGATCAATTTTCTGGTCAAAAGATGCAACTTTCACTAAGGCTGTTGAAGATAACTCGTATCTTGATCCATCATAGTTAGGAATCATATCATCAGTTAAACGTTGGAGAGTTATCTCAATTTGGTGAAGCTTATTGAAGACACTAAACTTCATGTGTTTCATGCCTTCCCATAATCATCCTAAATCAGCTTCCAATTATTTCCTTATTGGATGCCATAGTAACCAAGATCTAATACCATTGATAGTTCCCAATCATAATAGATATAATAGAATAGAGAAAAATGTTATTTTAGGGTAAGAACAAACCACAATTGTTCTCTTAGGGTGAGAAATGAACCACAATGAACCAAATATTTTCTTCTTCCTTTTTTAAAGGCAAAGCTTACATATTTATAGTTCACAACTTCCTAAAGACTTACATTACTTGTTCTACTTACTGATAAGGGGGAACAAACTGCCCCACTACTACAATAAAAGGAAAGTAGGTTCTAAAAAGCAAGTAAATATATAATAATAAATATATAACAATACTTCCACTTCTCCTACTTCTTATTGTTTCATTATTTCCATAACTGCTTGCATAATTGAATTCCTTTACCCATATGCTGGCCCAACATTATGACTATTGCCTTTCCACATTCATACACCAAGCCACATCTCCTAACATTACCCAATTGTTAGGGGGTTATGGTAAACCCCACTTAACTTTAAAATGGCTGGGTTGTGGGATATATAAGCATGGCAAACACCTTCCCCTAATGGACTAGTCTTTTAGGTTGAGTTCTGCCATGTTTTTTATTAATGGCATCATAGCAGCTCGGTCCTGGGTGGCGACGATAGTGCTAAAAGGTGGCGAGTCAGTGGCCCCTGACAGTGGTCCCCAGGAAAAAAAGAAAGAAGTTTGAAAGTAAATAAAAAAAATATGGCAAAAAGATAGACCCTAGGTGTAGGCTACAGGTTGTAAGCTACCTGAGAATGTAGCCAGAGCCATGGACGTCGTTGTCTAAAGGTGGTGGATTGTTAGGGTGTTATAGTAAGTCCCACATCACCTAAAAATGGGTGGGTTATGGGACATATAAGCATGGTAGGCACCCTCCCCTAATGAATTAGTCTTTTGGGGTGAGTTATACCTACCGTGTTTGTATCAAATAGAAACTCAAATCCTAAATAAGCATATCATCAAAAGGAAATCCCAAATTCAAACTTAAATCACAGCACTAGAACAAGACACACACCTGAGAAAAAGAAAGAAATAACCTAAGATAAAGCTCCCTATTGCTATGCGTGGATGCTAGTGGAAGGTGGTTTAGGTGATCAAGGAGCTTTGATTCTTATTCTGGGAGTGAATGGGGAAGTTGATGAAAATGAGATAAATTAAGATAGAAAGTGAATGGTTATGGACAGATGAGAGGTTGTGTTAGTCTGGTAGTGAAGTTGAGAGAAAGACCAAGCTTCAATCGAGGTAAGTGAGTTTGAAGTTATGGATGTGAACTTGGGAGATAGGTGAGCTATAGAGGGAAAAAGGACGAGATCAGAAAGGAAGAGTCTGCATGAAGATGAAAAGAAGGGTCCCCTGTGTATGGGTGTTCTCGGATCTGAAGAAAGAAGAAAGAAATGTGTGTAAAAAAATTAGAGAAGAATGAGTTTGGATAGCAAGCCACAAAAAGGTTATTTTGGTCTTTTGCAAAATATTTTTTAATATCATTTTATCTTTATATGATTTTTAGTTAATTAATTTTTATTTTGAATTTTTTATATTTTGATTAATAAAATAAAGAATTGAAAATTAGATCATAAATATCACAAATTTTCTATTTTTAATATTTTGAATTTTAATACAAACTCACTTTTTGTGTTTCGATTTTTTTATTATTATTATTTTTTTGGAATTTAGTGTTTTTGACCAAAAATTCTAAATTTATTTTTGTAAATTTGTGGCCTTTAATGGCAACTAGTATTTACTGCTTCTGCGATAAGCAGATCTTAATATCAATCTTGACTAAAATGTTGTGAGAGAAAACTATAGGAGTGAATTTCGATGAAGATGAATCCAAAGGCTAATTCATTGAAGAAGATGGTGTATTCTCCATTGGATCTCATAGATGTTGCTCTGATACAATGTCAATAATCATTTCAACTAAAATGTTTAAGTTGGTAGGTAAAGATCCATAAATTGTTTTATAATCTTCAATATGTCCCTTCACGCCAAAGTCATTTTTAGATTTGAAGTATCGATAATTTAATTATGAAGGGTAGAAGCGACAAGGATTGAACTTTTGACCACTTGATCATAGAGACTATGATACCATCAATGATAACAATATTCAGAGAAAAGAAAATTTTCTCATTCATGAGGAAAATATGAAAGGAATGTATTATATATAAAGGAATAAGTGATTAAGGGCGTGAGCCAAGTGATGTCAGAAAAATGAGCTGACATATGTGCTGGCATATTCCTGTAACTAACCATAACAATAATACACTACATCACCTAATTCGCTTCCTTAAGGTAGCGAACTTCGGCTAGCTAGCTAGAATGGCGAACTCAGTGCGAATTCACCATTAAATCCCACTTTGGGTGAGACAGAGCTACGAATTAGGGGTCTTCAATTTTTGAGAGTTTGATATAAATTCCCCCAAATTGGTCTTCGATTTCCATAGGTCTTTGTTCGTCCATGGTCGACGTTGGCCTCTAGTGAGTCCTAACTAGTCGTTGTTCGTGGTTCTCGACTCGTTGGTAAGTTCTATGTTCTTCTCGTCACCTCCACCTTCTAACCTTCATTCTTGGCTTTAGCTCTTCACTTCACCTTCCCTTTTCAATTTCAGATGGTTTGGTGGTGAATCTATGACTAGAAGACTGAAACCTTCTTTCACTGAAACTACACTCTTTGGTAAGTTCTTCTTTTAATGTTCACCTTAGTTCTTCACCATGGCTTCAAGCCTTCACTGAATCACTAGTTCCTTGTTCTTCAATTTTAGTTTTATGGGTTTTTGCCCCCTTTTAGGAAATTAAGTTTTTAACTAATTTATTGTTGGATTCCATATTTGTAGGACTAAAAACAATGTAAATTTCTGTGAACTCTTCATGTGTAGAAAAAAGTATGGAGTTCATTTATTCATAGTGTGAAAAGATGTAAATTGAATGCTGATCATGTTGAATCATTGGTCTATGTTCATTATAACAATAGGCTATTATCAAGGTATATAGATTATTATGAGAAAGCTTACAAGAATTGGGATAATATTTCTTATGATGATAATTTAGATAATGACTTAGAAGGCATTGAAGAAAGAGAGCTTGGTGTCCTTTATGATGATGATTCTAAACTTCCAGCTTTGCATAGTAGTGGAAGAACTTAAGCACAAGAGGGGAAAATAATGCACATCATAAGTTAATGGTTTAGCATGTTCGACTTACTCTTCTTTTTGGTATAGGGCAGTTTAATATTGTAGTAATCTCTTTTATTTTATAGGAAGATTACCAATATAGGTATAGCATATAGCTGCCTCGTATTTTTTGGCTATTGGGTAGCTTTGTATACGTCCTTTGAGGCAATCCCAACTCATAATTGTAGTCATATTTTGTTATTTGAGTTGGAAGTGTTCTATAGGACAGCTTTGTTTTTGTACACTGCCTTTAATGTAAATGTAATCAAAATTCAAGAATCAAGGATTTATGATATTGAATATATATATTTGACTATATATTTAAATTTTTGAATGTGTGTATATATATATATATATATTTTTTTTTTAATTTTTTTACAAATTGACATTTTAGCCCACCACTTGCATTCGCATCGGCACACAAATATAAATTAGATGATCTATCAGAAATTTAAATTGTCAAAATCTATACTCTCAAGAACATCTTCAATTAATTACTTAAAAATATTGTAAATGGACCTCAATCACATTCCAAACAAAAACAACTACAACTCAAAAGTAGTATTAGATGTAATGATTTGATGGATAAGATCTTTGGATTAAGAAATATGTTAGATTTTATTAATTTCTGTTATGAAATTTTAAATTAGACATCAAATGAATTGTTTGTAATATAGATATTATATTATATATTTTTAATTAATATAAGATCTGGATGGATACTATAATACCTAAACTTAGATCTAAACCCATAAAAATTATTAATAAAATGCCTAAACTTGAAGACCCATTTATTATCCTCGTACCCAAATATAAACTATCAAAATTTATGGATACCCATAAATATACAAATCATCCGCACCTCTCACCTCAGCTTGCATGTGTAAGTTTACTCATGATATATTTTTCTGCATTCTTCGGCTGCGCGCCTCGCAATTTCAAGATAAAAAAAAATTAATTTTTGCATAATCCATTTGATTTTTGGCAAAATACACTTAATGTTTTTAGGTATTAAGATATTGCACTTCATCTTTTTTTTACATAAAAAATGACTCTCTTTTTATTGACTAAATTGATCAATGGTAGAGTTATAATATACTAACAAAAAACTTTATTTAATTTGTATTTAATCCTGATTCACATAACTTTTTAATTTATAACAATTAAATAACACTGTTTTTTAATATAAAAATGAGTTAATTCATACGAGGCAAGTTTCTTTTCTCTTTTTACAATAGATAAAAAAAATTCAAACAACTAACTCTTTAAAAATAAAATATGAATCCCATTATATAAAAGCCACCGCCATTACAAATCAATAGTTGTCATGGTCAAGAAAAAACTTCCAATTAATAGTTTGTTAATACACTCTAGATAAAGTTATGTTTTTAATTTTTTTTTTATTATGTGTTTAAGGTGTTGGATAAAATCTTGAAAAGTTTTGGAATGAATATACTTTTCGGCTTCGTTTATTTTACTGTAAATTTTTCTTCGAAAAATTTTCTATAACAAAAAATTTCCAGTGTTTCTTTTATTAGAAAATAAAATTGTTCTAAAGAGTTTTTATTTTTTCAACAATCTACATTTTGATTCAATTTTTCTCAAAAATAAGTAAGAAAACTGTTTACAAATTTTGTCTAAATTCATTATTATTAGCCTACCTTTCCCCAACTTGATCATTGCCGCCACAACTCTTTAATAGAATTGACGTCAACCAAAGTACGAATTTTAAAAATGAGTCGCACCAAGCCCAAATTTAAGTATTTAGACCAATATCAAGTCTAGATAAAAATCTTAAAAACGAGTGGAGCTTGAATCTAAGCATTTCTATTGGGATGAGTTGAAGATGAAATAAGAATTTTAAGAAGGAGTCACATGGACCTATGTTCTTTTTCTTTTTTGATGAAAAGTCAAACTCGTGATACTATAATCGTTGTCAACACTAACACTTACATGGCCACCAGGTCCATTATCACATCATCAACTATCATCCCACTAAAGAAAGTTTTTTATGCACGTAAATCAAACAAAAGAAAATTTTTCTCCACAAATTTTTTTAATAAAATAAACAATAAAAAAATTATCAATTGTAAAAGATAAAAGAAACTTGCCTTATGTTTCTCATGAACTTAACTCACTTCTATATAAATTGCTACAAATAAAAAACTCATACTAATCATGGTTAAATATAAATTGAACAGAATATTTCGTTAGCATAGTCAATTTAATCAAATGAGAAGAGTGTCTTTTTTTATATAGAATATAGTAGAGTGCATTGTTCTGCGAACCAGAATGGAAAAATCATAAATCGTTTCGGTCAACCCCTAAAAACTAAAGATTCAAAAAAATGGGTTAAAAATTGGTGAACCAATTTTGACCCAGTAAAAGTCGGGGAACCCAACGGGTCAGCGATTCCTCTAGAAAAGCACCATGGCCAGCACACAAAAAAGCACCATTTTGGAAGGAAATGTTGAGAGAAGAAGAGAGAAGTAGAGAGAAGGAAATGAAAGGTTCAAGTCAGAGATATTGCTTAGAGTGAGTGAAAAGCGTGGCAAGAGAGCGAGTCTGACTCGCAAACGATTAGCAAGTGAAGGACCAATCCTTTTATGCCAGTATTGCTGTGAGACTGGTACTTGGTGGCTCACTAGCAACATATAGACTAAGGTTGCCCGTCACTCCATTGCTCTTTTTTTAAGGCCATTTCTATTCTCTTTCGTCTATGGTTCCTCCATAAGAACACTGAAAACCCAACTTTGTAGATTAGCTCTACCCCAACCCACATCATAGTTCTTAGGGGTGTCAAAATGGGTTGTGGCTCGCGGGCAACCTTAACCCATCAAGGGTTAGGATGAGTTTCGAATCAAAAAAATTGGCTCGAAAATATAGAAGTGCAAATGTGGCTGGTAAATCGGCTTTTAACATTGGTGCATATATTCTCAACAAATATCGATGTTATTTCCTTAGAGATCGTGTACAAGCCCTTATTTGTACTTATAATTGATTGTATTGTACTTTTTGTTCATAATTTTAAGTTTATTAACTTTAAACTTGTTCAATTTTTTATACTCTCATTATTGTTACTAAGTTTGATCATAATTTGTACTTTGTAGATGAAGAAGAAGATAATGACTCAACAATTACATCAAATTTATCTAAGTAAGATTCAAATATAATTATTAAGGATGATAAATTGATCGTTTTGGTTTTAATTTCATACTATTGTTTTGGTAGAGATTAAGTCAATGATGATGTTTGTTATGTACGAGAATTAATTATTAAGGATAATTGATTGATAGTTTAGGTTTTATTTTATTATAAAATTTTATAAAAAAAAATTATAATTTTTTATGTACTATCCGTTAAAATTTTTTAATAAGGTTAGGATCGATTAAATTTAAAAATCTTTTTAAAAAAATATTTTTTAACCTAGGCCGTCAACAATCAACCCATTTTGACGCCCTAGTAGTTCCTTCCTATGAATTCCTTGACTCTCTTCCTTCTCCACTTGATCTCTCCATAATAGAGAGGTAATGACTAATAAGTAATGAGTGACTTTGGAAGTTGAAGCGTTACGGGCAAATGGGCATAAGATGTGACAGCAGAAAAATGGGGAAATGAGACAATTTTTAAATGATTAAAATATTATTTTTATTTTTTATTATTTTAAACTTATTTTATGTATATTCAAATAATTTAATACTATTTAATAAATATTAATAAATATTATTTAATTATTTTAATATTATCTCATTAATATATAGTATTATATAATAAAAAAATTATGAGTTCAATTGCAATTTAACCACAATTAAATTAGTTATCCGTAACTCACTATCTTTACTGGTTCAATGACTAGTCTAATTTTATGAACATTGGTAGAGTGTAATACTTTAATAACTCAAGTAGGTTTAATGTATTTTATCATTTTATTTTATTTTATTTATATTAAAACAACAATATTTTGCTTGCATAAACAATATCTCATAATGTTTTACAAAACTATTTATGTGGGAAAAGTATTTTAAGTGGATTTCATGGAAAATTAAAATATTTCCCTTACTTAAATAGTTTTATAAAATATTATGAAATATTAATTACATGAGAGTAACATGACTGGTATTAAAATGTCATTTATTCTTATTTGTTCGCAAAGAGTTTATGTGAATGTTTAAAAATAGACTTAATTGTATTTTTTATTTTTTTATTTATTAAAGTTACAGTTTTAATTATTTAACTAATTATTTATTTATTTTTTAATGGTCATTATTAATATAGACAACAATAAAAATTACTTAAACACGAAAAATTTACTCATCATCAAATAATTTTATCTTCTCAACTTTCACATAAGATTAGATGACATACCAATAACTTCCAAATTTTTTAATTTCAATCTACTAAATGTTAGTTAACTTCTCTCTTTCATTTGACGTTTAAATATTATTTATCCACAAAAAAACTTCCATATTAAAACTTTAAAACTCAGCCCATTACAGCTCTATTAGGGAAAAAAGGAACTAGCCTGAATACGATGAATTAATCTACAAAAACTTTAAGAGTAATGATATATGTACACCTCTATACACCATGAGAAAGGAGTGAAAGAGATAAAGTAAAAAAATTATTTTTTTAATAAATAATAATATGTGTTATAATTCAAATAGTGATGTAGGGAAATGTATATTTTAGATAATGTACATCTATAATTTCTCAAACCTTTACAGCGAACTCTTCGACTGCCTGCTTCCCGGATGGTGTGCTGGCTTGCGAAAGGCTTCCAAGCCAACATGATCCCGGTTCGAGGCTGGCACCAGAGAGAGAGGATAAAAAGAAGAAGAGGTATTCCAAAATACCTCCCTTTTTATAAGTCTTTTCTGTTTCAGTTTTTTTTTTCATTTTTTAAAGAAAATATTTATCAGTCTAAAAATGAGAGAGTTTTGCACAAAAAAAAGTAAAGATAAATTATAATTTATTCTCCTTGTAATATGACCCAAAATTAATTTGTCAACATGTGATTTAAAATTATCATTGAACCATGTTGTGGTTTATTTATTGCTAATTACTCTGATATTTTCGTTCATATTTTAATAAAAATAATTACATGTATGTTAAAATGATAATTAATTTTATGATGCTTTGAAATTATTGTTGAGATTGACACTCAAACAGATCCATTGGCTAATAATATAGTATTTTGAAGCTTATGTTGTCAAATTTTAGCTTAATAATAATTTTAATATACTATAAAATTATTTAAGATATAAGTGCAATAAAATTTTAACAATAAAATTATTCATTAAACATATTTTATGTGATTTTTTCATTAAAGTTTAAATAGAAAATACCATAAGGTAAGTTTTTTTTTTTTCATACCATAAGGTAGTTATGTGAAATAATAGAAAAAAAAATTACAATGGGGGTAAATTAATTGATTTATAGTCAAACGACAAAGAGAATAAACCGTAATTTATTCAAAACTTAGAATACAATATTTTATACATATATTAAATAAGTTCATATATAAAAAATTAATACTAAAATTATCTAAATTTGCAAAACTCGGCCAACCATGGTTTATAGGCCAAACGGTCATGAGATTTATTAACCATTATAATTAGATTTATAGGCCTTAATGGGCATGTTTTAGCAACCTTCAGCAAGTTCTTGATGGCCATTAGCCCATTAATGTGAGGATTAAATGGTTATGAAAGTCAATAATTATGCATAATGATAGGAAGAAATAAAAGAGTATTTCTAGCCTATAAATATGGGTTCCTATATGAGCAATTAGACAGGAAAAAATATGAGTTCCTACGGAAAAGACTAATCTTAAAAGTCATAACATTTTATTTTTCAGTATTAAAATACTGTGCACAAATCATAATGCTCTCACTTTACTGAATAAATTTGATCAATTATCCGATTATTTTTTGTTCTTTTGAATATATTGTATTTTAGAGAAATATATTTTAATTTTGATTTTGATTTTGATTTTTAGTATTTTAAATAATTTTAAAATGTTACTTTAAAATGATAATAGAGATATTAAATCTAAGGATTAATTGCAATTTTAGTCCTTCTAACTTGCTAAAGTTGTAGTTTTAGTTTCTATAGTTTCAATATAAACAACATGGTACTCGCAGTTTCATAAAAGTTATAAATTTGGTCCACCCATCAACATTCTATTCATTTTTTAATGGGATTGCTGACTTGGAACTTCAAAATGCCAACTAAACTAAAAAAATCACAAATCACCTAATTAAAAAGCCACATTAGCTCCATGTCAGCCCATTGTCACATTAGCCCCAATTTCCTCTTCAAATTCCGTTTTCCCCAATTTCCCTTCCTCATTCGAGTGTCCAATTGGAGCTTTTAGTTGGGATCCCTTTCACACCAGTCTTCCACCATTCCGTCACTTCCATCGCTAGCGTTGTTCACTATGGTCAATGGTCATCTGACTAATCTTCAGCGAGCGCCTTCCACCATTGGTAATATTTGTTGGTGAGATTGTCGGGATGTACTCAAAAGAAAGTTTCTCAAATTTTTATAGTATAAGATGAGGTTTTTCTACATTATTAGCTTTGGACTAGATTGATTTCTAAGAATTCATGGAGCAAATTTCTACAATTCAATTAGATCCGAAATCTAGAAATAATATACCTTTTTGTTGGAACCCCCTCTTTGATTTCAGCCGTATATATATAGGACATTGGATAACTAATTGCTAATATAAAAGCATATTACTCCTCTAACCTACATCTGCCTTATATATGAAAGACTTTGATAGTATACCTCTCCAAGTGTATATAACTCTCATCCTTGAAACGTGTAAGGGCTTATTTTGTAACAATGTAATGAATTTAATTTTGTTTCATCTTGTATGACAGCAAATCTTCATGGCTCAGTAACAAAAGGAAAATTGACAAAAGACAAGGTAGATAGAACACTCTTGCTGCTTAAAGTTGTTCTGGATTTCTCAAAATTTAAAGATGTGGATATGGTCATTGAGGTTGGTTGCTTGAAGTCTTATCTTTTCAATACAATATGTATATTGTAGATTTGGAAATCCCGTTTCTTTTAATAGAAAATTTGTTGACTTGGTTTGATTTGGGTCTTTTAAAGAACTTTGATAAGTGTCTTCATATTTTACATTCACTTAGTTCATTTTCTCAGGCTCTTATGCTTGTATGATAATGAATATGGGTGATATATGTAACATGTCTATACTGTTGGAAGTCAATAATCGTTTTTCTTGCTTTGCAGGCTGTAATTGAAAATGTTAGCCTTAAACAAGTTATATTTAAGGATACTGAAAATACCTGCCCTCCCCAATGGGAATAATTAACTATGAATCTAAACCTAGAGATAAGAATATTATAGGTAAATATGTCTGGTGAAAGGCCATATTGTTTCATCTTTTCATAAAGATAAAGAATATGCGATATTTGTTTCAACTTGCCAAGAGCTGTGAATACTGTATTATACATGATAGTATCGATGGTTATAGAAGCATGAAATGCCAATCAATCACTAGTCACTCACTTCATAGATGCATCTCATCCTATTGGAGACTTCATTTTTGGTATATTACCTCTGTCACAACGTGACGGCCAGTGAACAACCACTGTTTTATGACTTTGGGGCTCGTAAGGGAAAAATGTAGAGAAGATGGGAGTTACCACCAATTAATTAGAAGGATAATTGGGATCCTTAAAAAAAAGAATGAAAACTAGCCCTTGGAACTAGAGGAAGGGTTTGGGAGTCTAATTACGTATGGGGAAGATGTTAGGCACCCCACAACGTCCATCCCTAAGGATGGTTACCCTAAGTTATTTATGCTTAATAATTTTACTATATCTTAATTACCCCTTTTATCAATAAAATAATAATGGA
>JASKGM010060403.1:0-17944 GCA_034509205.1 Ceratonia siliqua | reverse complement strand
TACAAAAAATACAAAAACATCTTTAAAAATTCTGAAAAAAATATATGATATAAAACTTAATTAATTAATTTTAAAAAATATAAAAAATTAAAACAAAAAATCAAAAAAAATATAAAAAATATATATATAAAATGCCCTACCGCCCACGTTAGTGGGCGGTAGGGTAGTAACCTTCATAATAAAATGGTATGAAAAAAGTATTATCCTCAAACTCTCTCTTTATCTCTCCTTCCTCTCTGTCTCTTCTCATCCTGAACCAAATTCTTCATAACAAATATTATGAGAATAATAGACAATACCATAATTGGTAAGAAGCTAGTACTTTAAAACTCATCTTAATCTTTAGATCTTTTTTAAAATGGAATGCTTATAGGGAGAATTACTGGCATTTAACATAAATGCATCAACATTTAACACTTAACAACCAAAGAAATATGACTGGCTTCTTAATAAAGCTGATTGCAATCATAGTTATGAAACCCGGATGAAACCTACCAGTTGAATCAGTAAATTGGTGAATCGTTCCCTTATTGGCTCGAAGAATTATCCAGCCCAAAGAATTAATTAGACCGATTTTGCATCTAAACTGGTCAAACTTAGAAGTCTTTTTACAAGAGCGATGTTGTTCATAAATTAAGATTATTATGAATTTCTATATGTGACAATTTATTAAATATACTTCATTGAAACATATTTAAAGTCATATTTTTTATTGAGAATGAAATTAATTTACTATTGTAAAAATTGTCAATTTATAACAAACCCAAATTTATAAGAGCATCACTCTTTTTGTAAACTCACTTAATCTAGTTAAAAATCAGTTGATTGAACTAGTGAAGTAAAATATTCAATATAAATCCTAATTTACAGCCAATGGAGTACAACTTTTGCTTCATTTCCGTGTGGGACTTTGTAGAGTAAATGTACGATGCGATCCTGCAATTGTCGCACTTGATTTTTTTTTCCGAGTTTTTGTTCTTCAGACAATAATAGGCCAGCCACCTTTTTTTTTTTCATAAGTTACATACTATATTGTGTGATCCTATCATTTATATTTCTTAATAAATAATATTTATATATTTTATATTGATTTATATGAAAATAAATTTTTTTATACAATGAAATTTAATCTTTAAGATATCTAGTATTAAATATTTGTATATTAATGTAATTAGGTAATACTTTTTTGAAAAGGTTATTTTTAATTAAAAATATAACATTGGAATATTAAATATTTGTACATTGATATGCACTGCAATAAACCTTTACAATCACCCAACACAGCTTCTTTTCCTCTCTATTCATTGGAAAAATATTTAGTGTTTAGTATGATACTTTTTTCGTTCGATTTTCGTCACGTAATACTTTAATAAAAAATATCACGTGGCGTAAATTTAACGGAGGAAGTATTATATTTTTAAGAGTACCAAAAATGTACTCTTATCTATTCATGTACCTACTTTAAATCACAAGCTAGTTCCAAACTAAGAATCACATATAGAAATAGGAAAAAGAATTAGAGTAAACTTACATTCATAACCGTTTAATTTATATAAACAAAATTTTATCAATAAAATTGTTAACAAAACTTATATTAAATATATTTTTTATTAAAAAATGTTATGGTCCAAATTTCAATATCCAATAAATCATTAAAAAATTAAATTAATGCTTTACTATTTTTTATAAATTAAAAAAATGTAAGTATAGATTTTATAAATTTTAAAAGAAACTTTAATATAAATTAAAACAAAAAATTGTGAACGTCATATTTTTAAAACTTCGGAGAAAGAGACTCTCAAGTCAACTCTCATTTACTCAAAGAATTATTATTTTATGAAGGATACCTTTCTTTCACTGATCCAACAGAGATACCCACTTCCTTATAAATTGGCCTTCTTATAGTTGAGAGCTCTTGTGTTGAAGTATTTGCGAAATATAAAATATCATGGGGATTCTAATGAGTTTCATGGGAGGAAAAGGTTCACCCCCTTTTTATTTTTTTAATTTTATGCATTTATTGAATTAATATTCTACTGATAAGTTATCTTTCAGTCCTTTTTTTGTAAAAAAAAAATACATCAATGCTTATGCATTATTGATTTGGCATCTCAGGACCGTCATCGTCCCATATGTTGAATATTGTAATGGCAACACTCTACAATCTATTTATCAAGAAAGATACCGACAACTTTGATGCTTTCCACATAGCAGCAATTCTTGATATCTTCAAGTAAGTGGAAGTTTAGTCATTTCCTTGTTCATTGAAAAACATAAAAAAAAAATTGAAAAAAACTAAATTGATAATGTGTTAGACTGTTCGTCATTTCTTGTTCAAAGATGTCCCAACTCTATTATAGTAAATGAAAAAAAAAAGTGATTAGAGATGTAGAGTCATTAACATATTAATTAATATTAAAACATATTATTTTAAAACTATCAATCTAATTTAATAACTTTTTTATATTTGATTTGCTTTGTAATATAAAATGCTTAAAAACAATATCTATATTATTATATATTATTATATATGACCATGAGAGAGTTAGTCTCTTTAAAGTCTTTTATATTAATTTTAACTTAAAAGAAAAAAATCATGGTTAGTTATTTAATAACTTCACACTATCTATTTTCATTAATTTTAAAATAAAAATATATTAATTTATCTATCTATACTAATATATATTTGTTTGGGAGGTATAGATCAATAGACTAAATAGTCAATATTATTTTTTTTGTCCTTTAATTCACTTTTTTTTAAGGAATAGTGAGTAGTTAAAATTTTAAATTTACAAATAATTAACTTTTATTTAAAAAGTAAATCTTCTCGTTTTTTTCATTTTCCTTTTTTAAGGGATAACGAAATATATATTAATACAAGTCAAAACACTAGTACATTTATGTTGCCTTTTTATTGTCAAAATATTTTTTACACTAAACATTAGATAATGCTGAAAATATTTTTCAAAGAATCGTTAAAGGTTAAAATATACTATCCCTTCTTTAACCTTTTTTGAGGTTGTATTTTTGTTCTTTAATTTGTATTCGTATCAATTTCTATCCTGAACTTTGCAAACATCATAAATTTTTTTTCTCACCCTTACTCCGTTAGAATCACTAACGGTAAGCTATTATTTGGCAATTGGCATCCTAAATGACTGAACTTACCAACTAAATCACTTATATGACATTCTTGCAAGTTATACCCCATAACTAGCACTTGAAATAAGTTTCAAATTGGTTCAGGTTGTGCACTTCTGA
Organism: Ceratonia siliqua; assembly: GCA_034509205.1. Lineage (NCBI taxonomy): Eukaryota > Viridiplantae > Streptophyta > Magnoliopsida > Fabales > Fabaceae > Ceratonia > Ceratonia siliqua. Next base: position 14,683 of record JASKGM010060403.1, on the reverse strand, counting down.
ATTTCGAAATAAAAAACAGAGGGAGAAAATAGCGGTTACTCTTAATGATTGTCCATGAACCATGATAGATATACTGCTATTGCAATGAATTGGCTAGTTTGGCAACTTCAAGCACATGAGAACCAAGGGAGAGAAAATGTTGATAATGTTTACAAAGCTGAAAGACGAAATTGATACCAATAAAAATTAAAGGACAAAAAAATAAAATCTTTTGAAATTCTAAGAGACAGAGTGTGTTTTAACCATCATTGAAAGATGGAATGGGATGGGGAAATTACTTAAACAATTATTAGTTGGTACAGGGATTCTTCTAAGTTTTTTTGAAATTATTAGTTAGGAAACTTAGTTTTTCATGTTTGGCACAAGATATGAAATTTTTTTTCAAGAAATTAGGATTCTTGAGAATACTTTCTAAACAACTTTCTCACAAAAAATTTTTCACAAGGGGATACTATTCTTGGATTTCAGAAAATTTTGGAGTAAAAGGACCCTTTTACCCTCCCTCCCAAACTCCAAATTCCTAAAACCCTAAACACCAAACTCCAAAAACCAAATTCCAAACCCTCAAATCTCAAATCCCAAACTTCAACCCCCAAACCTTAATCTCCAAACCCCAAATCACTAACCCTCAATCCCCAAACCCATGAACTCCAAGCTCCAAACCCCAAATTAGCCCTCCAAATTTTATAATTATATTCATTTAAAATTTTGATTAAATTATTTTTTGATATTCAAAATATTTTTAAAATTTTAATTTGATCATTTAATCATTTTTTTTAATTTAATCATTTTCATTTTTTTTTGTATTGCTTATTTTATGTGGATCTCAATATCAATGAGATATAATAGTAATTTATTCTTTTTTTTCTACAAAATCTATATAGGGTGTTTTTATAAAAATTACCTAAATTTTTAGGAAAATAGTTTATGAACCAAACATGAAAATGTCTATCATTATCAGGAATCTGCAAGACTAAACAAATACAATTTCTAACATTCCTGATAACAAGATTTCCAAGAATTGAATTCCCATGAATCATGTTTTCTAAAAACAAAAAAAATTTCTTGTACCAAACTTCCTCTTACTCTTATTTCAATGTTTTTTAAGTAATGAAATAAGGTGGGCTATGATACATTTTTAAATCCGCCCCAACTCCAACCCCAATTTTCAATAATTTATTTAACTAATGTTTTAATAATATATAAAGGTGACATAAAAAATGACTCAACTTCGATTAGTGATTATTATAACTTTCAAATAATAGGTAAAGGACTACCTCTTTTTTTTTTTTAATTAAACGTTTAAACAATAAAATGATAAATCTCCCTCTTTCTTGATAACCACTGCACCTCCCTCTGCTTAAAATTCTCAAATAAGCCCTTAGTCATACACATGCATCAGTAATCTGCCTGGTTTTCCATTCTTTCCACAAAGGTATTTAATAATCGTAGAAGAGAATTAAATACACCAATTTCCCAGATCTCAATTTGAGAAGTTGATGGAAGGTCAGAAACAGAGCTTGGATTTGTGCAACTACGATAATTTGGTTTCCACATTATCACCATATAGAATGAGTTTCACTCATTGTTCCTAATAAATTTTATGCAGCACTATCAACATGGCCTTGCCCGGAAGCATTATGATCCACCACCGCGTAAGGAAACAGAGGTCAGTTAATTCCATCTCTATGAAAAATTCTTAGATAAAATCGATTTGTAAAATTTATATTAGACTAATTTAATTATTAATAAACATATTAAATATAAGCCACACTAAAAATATGCCAACATGTTTACATGTCTATTACTTATTGGCTTTAGTTTATATAAATTTTAGTGAACTGCTATGGAAGAAGGTCAAGCTTTCCAACCATTGGATATATTTGTTTTTAAAGATTTGTGAAATCTTACTCATATTTCATGTTTAAAAATTTAAGGGTTGGAATGTTCAACCTTTCAAGAGGTGGAGCTTTTCAAAGCAAGACTCTAAATTTTATAAACCATGTCTACTTAAAAATTTCTCCCAGCTTGTGATCCAATTGCATTTGTCCTGCCAAACCCACAAATTTCCTGCAAGCAGAAATTGTTCAAACAATGGAAAGAGGACAAGGATGCCAGAAAAAAAAATTTCACAGAATTCATGAAGAATAATGCGAGTCTCAGCAAAGTTGATGACTCCATGATTATCACTGCTATAGTAGCACCTCCAGCAGCCATGGTAGTGAAGAGAACTGGACAAACTGTGCCCCAGCTAAAAGTCATGAAAGCGATCCCTGATGTTGTCCTTGTGCCCTTCGCTACAGTTTTGTCTCTTTCAAAAGTCAAGTTCTCCAGAAGAATCTTTAGGGGAAAAATAGGTTCCGAACTCTACCTTCAATTCATAGAAAGCACCTGTACATGTAACTTTCAAGTTTGCATGTGTTCCCGCATTATTAAGTTTAATGTGTCATGTCACAACCATTTAGTACATCTATATCTTACATTTCTTGATATCTTGGATACTATAATATAAGATACCAAAATATAAAATATCATGATATTTAAGAGGTTCATTTTTTGTATGAAAATTGAAAATTATCAACCAAAAAAAAAAAAAAAGATATAAGTGACATTTTATAGAAGGCTAAAACCTCATAGCTATGAGATCCCCATAATTTTTTAATTATATGAGGTACCACACAAAATGGTATCATCCTATGTCTCCTTGTATCTTGGATGCACCAAACATTTTGGATGCCACTATACCAAACACAGGCATATTAATGCCTCCTGACAACTATGATACTAAAATGAAAATGCCGGTGTACCAAATGGCTCCTATGTTATTTCAAGAGCAAGAAAATTTTCAGAGTCAATAGGCATGTACTTTTGTCACAGCAATTGCATACTATATTAGGGTTGTGATGTTAAGAATGAACAATTTCACAATGAAAAAATTAAACTTTCTAATAGAGCAAATCAATGAAATCTTATGGAGAAACAAAAAGCTTTATTTGCTCACTACAAAAGAAATAATCCCCAAGTAAATCAAGAAAAATAGTAATTTTATTGAAAATCATCAAATGAAATGAGATAAATAATAGTATGCATCTCATATTCACATCATGTACAGTTAAACTATTTTCTTGATGTGAGAGAAAGGATACACAACAATACAACTGGCATTTACATATTATGATATAAGCAGACGACAACATCATTAAGAAACTCTCAGTCCCTAGCTGTCATACTAAATAAATATTCTATTCAAATTCAGCTTACCCAGATGATCTCCGGCTCCACCTCTTTGAGCCAGATTTGTGCCTTCTCCTCGTGTTCCTGTGGTAATTTGACTTCAAAGTAGAACATGCTTTCACAGCAGACTGCAAATTAGGCATCGCATTCTCTGTAGCCAAGTCAGGTTCTGAAACTTGAGCCAGGGAAATGGATTTCTTCTCTTCAACTGACTCGCTGCTTTTTTCCACAAGCTGATGCAGCTCTTCCTTAGCTACCTGATTATGAACAAGAACTCCATTCTTGGTCTGTACATAAGAAAAGGACAAGATTAGAATCATGTATGATCCTTTAAATATATACGAGCAAATAAATTTGCCGTTCCAATATGCAGCCGTGTTAATTTGCTGATTGAGTCCATGAGTATTAATATTCTTGTCATTCAATTCACAATTTTAACTTGATTGCAACAGAAGAGAAACACGTGATAGCATACAGCATTACAAATGTATTAACTGGAAATTACATAGGAAATGGGGATTACAAAATCATAGCACAAAGTGCTTCTAAGAAGCATATATGAATAAGGAATGTGGGTATACAAGGCACCAATAGGACAATATGGAAACTTTAATAAAGCTAAGATACAACATAGCTGAGATAAAACAGATCAAAAGTATCCAAAATCACACTCTTTAGATATTACAGAGATACCTGTATCCCAGTTTTTTCTTCCACTATTTAAACCTATATGTCATTAACTGAAGCGAGCTTGCTCAAAATGATATTACAAATGCAATCCAAAGAGTTTACTCAGGGTTTGATCAAAATTCGACTCTATTCAAGCCCATTAAACTGCAGTACTGTCATCCACTAATCACTATCTCTTAGCTTATACAGAAAGCCAACCTCTCCATCTGCTCCTTTTGTGGATTTAAAAAAACTAACAGATCTACTCACTAAGCTCTCTTTATAACTCTTCTACTCGTTACTACTCTGTCCACAGCAACAGCTGGAACTCCAAAATACAGATCATTGATTTCCATACGCATTTATACAAGTCCCAACTCCTTTGGGAATCAAATCTGAGAAATTGTAAAGTGCTACAATGGAAAATCAACCTAAAAACAGGACCACAATTTATAGTGCATAAAACATGAATTTTGATACAAGAGACCAACAACTCCAACAACAATAACAGGATTCCAGCTAGAAGCTTAAGTGAATCTATTTTGTCATCTTCTTTTTCTTCTTTTTCTTTTACCTCTACTCATTTTGGTATTATTATTTCCCTCCCACTGACCCATGTTTCAAAGCTAGCAAAAAGCTAGCGTTCACTGATGCGAATCTGTAGTATTCCCACTGAAATAGATGAAATTACAAGACAGAAGCAAACGTTGGTGCCTCTCACACCTTCGATTACTGGACACAATAAAGAATCACTCTGTATCTCAGAAAATTCACGATACAACCAAATCTGCCTCCCTTTTTCTCACATCACCCTAATATACTCTTCAACTAACCATGTGGAAATATCCCAGCCAATGTGGAAATATCCCAGCCAGCTAGGATTATGTTATGAACTACCTAGTTAATAGCCCAGAAACAGAAAAGAAATACTCCAGAGGAGTCTAGTATTCAGAATTGAAATGGAATGACAGGTTTAGTAGGTATTCGAGGACCTACCACTCTCCCTCACTAGTCACAACCAGTCTACTTCCCTTCATCTACCCCTCAGTGATATAAAGGCCTCAATACATTTGACTACAACTGATTATGGTTATTCCCTAACTAACTACTCCTAACAGCATGACTAAAAACAACCCTCTATTGTTCATAGCTCAACTAACAAGTCTAGAGTCTTATCAATACCCGCCGCTCAAACATTCACCTTGTCCTCAAGGTGATTCCTCATTGTGAATGAAGCCTCATATTGTTCTTCAGAACATATCATTAGTGCAAGACAATCACTGAATCCATGTTGTGTTTTCGAAACTGAATCAGCATACACACTAGGCCACAACAACACTGTTTCAGTCATCTTTCTAATTGCAAGCATAGCAGGATGATAAAATGACTTCCAGCTTCTGACCAAAAGGGATGTGCATATTGAAGATAAATGCTTGTTTATTTCCAATACATTCTTAAAGTCAACGGCCTGCTCTAACTTGGAGCAGAGGAGCGAAACTAATTCTTGGGGATGAAAATACAACTTTAATCCTGTATTTCCTAGGTCTCTGGAAGATCTACACTTGGGCTGATGTTGCTAAGGCAGCCCCCTGGGTCCCATTACATTATGGGGCTATTTTGGCCCAATTTCCCTACTCCAGTCCAGAACCCAACCAAGCCCAACTCCCTAATGCACCCAATTTCTCATGTTTTTCTCCTCCATCCTTTGGGCCCAATTCGAAATTTGGCCCAATTTACATACTCCAGTCAAGAACCCATTCTTTTGGCCCAATTTACATGTGTACCCCATTTCCCTTACTTGGGTTGAGTCCCAATTTCGACCCAATCCCACTGGTTTCCTCAGTCGACTACCAATCTCAGTCCTGAACCCCTTGATGAAGATCCCCTTCTAGCACTTGGTCAGGACTGTCAACCAACAGAATGGCCCGAAGCTCCAGTCTTCTGCGATACTCTCGTCCAGATACGTCCAGCTTCTCTGGGCCTATCATGCGATTTATCAAGAAGACGCGTACTGCCCCCTCATTCGTGTTTTCCCCATTGACGGCCAATCCCAATCTATGGTTCCTTGGTTGACGGCGTTGTTCTTGTTTCCCCTGGTTTTCCCCACCTTTTGAAGACACCGGTGGTCTGTCATTGGGTCTCTCCAGTCTCCAATTTCTTGATTCCAGGTCACTTTCTCGCCCCTTCCAACTTTCACGTCCCAAACCCACCTTTAGGGAACCTTGAATCTGCAACACTTGATCCATCTTTGCCAAAAGCATCTCCACTTTCTTTTTTAATATAGGGATCCTCTGCAAATTCCCTTGCATAGCTTCAAATTGCCGTTGCACTACCTCCATGTTTCTCCTTTGCTCCTCCATGACCTCAAGTCTTTCTTCTATCTTTTTGTTCGCCATTTCCCTGGAAAGAAATGCTCTGATACCACTTTGTTATGAACTGCCTAGTTAATAGCCCAAAAACAGAAAAGAAATACTCCAGCGGAGTATAGTATTCAGAATTGAAATGAAATTACAGGTTTAGTAGGTATTCAGGAGACCTACCACTCTCCCTCACTAGTCACAACCAGTCTACTTCCCTTCATCTACCCCTTGGCTATATAAAGGCCTCAGTACAATTGACTACAACTGATTATGGTTACTCCCTAACTGACTACTCCTAACAGCATGACTGACAACAACCCTCTATTGTTCATAGCTCAACTAACAAGCTTGGAGTCTTATCAATTACAACAGGATTACTAACTTCCAGTTAAGACCACAGTTAAACATATAACCAACCCAAAACCCAAACACAGCAATCACACCTGACATATAACTACATAACACCTAACAACTAAAACGCATAACAGGAAATAACTCAAACGACATCGTCTGCATCATTCACCATCCACCCAGTTTTATTGAGAATATTGACAAAGAAATGAGAATAACAAGAAGCTGGATAAGAGTGCTGTGAATCTCAATCCTTGTGAACAACTTCCTTCCATTGATGACTTTGCAGAAACTCACATAAATGGCACTAGCAAGAGCACAGTGCAGGCAGTGGAAAACTTGATAGTTCCAGGGTTGCCAGTGTCGGACACAACCACATATACTTGGTTAAAATTATCATAAATATTAACAACCAAAACAGAAAAATAAAATAATAATAATAATAAAATAACTTTTGTAATAGAACTAGAAGCTTACATCTTCCCACAGAACCTCAAGCTGAGGCTTATCAGTGGTTTCAATAAGAAGAGGAGGCATCTCTACACATCTTGATACTGCATTGTCAGGCATAAGTAGATCTCCCATGTTAAACTCAGGTTTAACAGATCTAACAGGAAATGTGTTTCTGTTCCTATTATCAGGAGAAGTAGGATTTGTATCAAAATGATTCAATCCATCTGATGGCCCATGCATGCTTAACTTATTTACAGAACTGAACTTTCCTGGATTTTCACTAATCACGATGTCAATTCGAGTTTTCAATTTGTGAACTTGTGAATGTACTGCTTCAATTTTTTGAATAATGTCCTCCAAGGATTTATCACTATCTTTAGAGTCAAGAGAAGACCAAATATCATTCAACCTGAAATCCTCAGTATTTCCAGCATCACCTGCTGATATCAATGAAACAGGAAGTGGTGTTAGAAATATGTGAAAAACATTGTAGGGTTAGAAACTCACTGAAACATATGATGAAAACCTATAATCAAGAAACAGGTCTTAATCTTTTTAGCAAATACATGAAACTCAAGAGTAAAACCTGTGTATGTAATACTTTGACCTTTTTTTGTTTCACAATCTGAAAATCAGGTAGACTGTTAACCAATCAACAAAAACAGCTTCTTATATTAGTGCTACTCACCTATAGCAACACCACAAACATCTTCCAAATGAGCAACATCAGCACAGTTTTTGTTTTCTGGAAAATGACAGAAGGGAAAAACAATAAAAAAATTATAAGATCACAGAGGAGAAATACATTAGGCTCCAACCAAGAAAGTTCATACCATAGTAGGAGAATAAGCTATGGTTAGACATATATGATGCCAAATCACAATTCCCTCCAACTCTCTTTCGCTTCTTCCTCTTCATAACTTTATTCCTACCAATTGAGCCAGATAAAGGTACTGACTTGGTATCTAAACCATCTAATGTGAAGTTTGCAAATTCATGCTGCTTTCTATGATCATATGCTGCAAGCTCTTTACAATATTTAAGTTCTTGATATTGAAGTTGCTTCAACTGCAATTCTATCCACTTACAGCGCCACATCAGAGGATGTATGAAGCTCCTCCAATGATTTGTCAACTTTTTCTTTCTGAAAAGTTAATAATAGGGATAAATTATATTAGTGGTTGATATTTTAATCACACACGTAGCAACCAAGTCCAAGATTATGTAATTTACAAAATGTTAAGATCATACATATACAAGGTTCAATCATGGCAACAAAGGACTGATACATTTAAATGATCAGGATTCAGTATTGTCTCTTAAAACAAACACCAGTAAGGGTTGTTTCAGAGATTCATAAAGGATTTATATACAAGTGGAATACAATAGTTGTGTCTATGTTTTCAGCTGAACTAAGGGAGACATATTATTCAGAGTCTTACTTTGTTCAAAGAGACAAAAAGGAAAGCAAATGTAGGAAAATAAAGGGAGTTCCGGCCATAAGGAGGTGTATTAGTATAAGTAGACATGGCCATGGTTGTTAAACTCGCGTTTTAACTCGATCAGGGTAAGAAATCTTGTCAACTTGGTTGTAAAATCGAAATCTAGTGAACTCAGTGTAAAATCACGTGAACTCGTGAACTTGTGAACTTGCAGTAAAATCGCAAGTTCACTCACAATTTAACGAGTTCAATTTGCAGCATCAGATGGGCACTTTTTCTTTGATTTATTTGCACAGCCCATATACTTCAGTGTTTTTCCCCCAGCCCAGCCCATAAGTCAGTGGAAACGCCCCAAGATGCTGCATTTTTTAGCAGCAAAACCCTTCTAAATCTATCTCCAACCAGCAACTCTCTCTCGCAGAAGACCTTCTTTTACCAACACAACAGCACAACCCCCTCTCTCACAGACTCCTTCGATTACTGCAGCAGTGCAGCCAGCCACTTTTGCTTCAATCCTTCAATCAGCAAGTAGGTACACTACACAGCCATCTTCCTCTTTGGTTGAAGTGAACTTGAATGCCTGTTTTTAACTTCTCTTTTGCTCCCCTCTTTTGTGCTTCGATTACTGGAAGTAGACCTCCTATATTAGACTTTGTGTTTTCTTGTATTAGACTATTTGTGTATTCCATGATTTGTTTATAAAGAAAGGACTAGGAGCATGTCTGGATGTAGGCCTCTTCTTATGAAGTTATGCACTATGCAGTACGCTCTATGTTATGAACTTATGTTTCTGAAAAATTATTTAAATTTTAACATTTAAGTATTGGCTTGGCCGTCTACTGCTATATATATTTGGCAATGCTAAACATAATATATATTCTTTACTCTCTTTTCTTTCATTTTATGATGCATTTTAAGTGTTATTTATGATGACTATATATTTTCATAGCTATTTATTAATATATGTAAACTCTTAGGAGTATACAATTCAAGTTTAGGAGTCAAGTTTACATCCCATCACAAGTTTACTTAAACTCTTGAGTTTGACAACCTTGGACATGGCACATATTAGGATTTTAATTCATTCCTCAAAATCCTAACACATGTAAAAAACAATTTGATAATTTAAAGCCATACACACTTTAGACAGAAACCTATGAAGCATGGCTACTGACATAGACACGAAACATAAATATATATGAAGGAAGTAGATTTACAATATTTATAAATATGTATCATAATTAAATCATATATTTGACACTTCCTATTCAATGTACTTATTTCAAAGAAAAACAAAACGCATACCATTCTATATTCTAAGTATTTTGCATTATTATTTTTCAAAAAATTTACTAAATAAAAGATGTTAAACTATACCATTCAAATTACTCATGTACAACCAAAACAATTAGGCAAAAACTCTTATAATCTCATCAAAAGGCGGTTTCTAGTCCCACAATAACATCCCCCCCTTTGTCAACTTTACCCAACCCGTGTCCTACTTGTGTTAGACATGTGTCCAATGTAGGTCCGAGCTGAAAAATAAATTATTTTATTCCAACACGTGTCGACAACATGTCATGCCTATGTTGATGTCGAACACGTGTTCGACACACCTAAAGAAAAATGTGTCCGTGCTTTAATCTTGCAAAACATGAAAAAAAATTCAATCCAAAAATAAATTCTATAAATATACAGTAAGGAACAGTAAGCAGACAATAGTGAAAAAAAAAACCTATGTAATAGAAATAGTTATATCAAATATTGCAACAATCTATATTTACAAAATACCTTAAACTGAAAGGAAGATGCATTACAGAGAGTTTGTATAATGGAAAATTAGCACATTGTAATTGTTATGCATGACATAAATATTATTGAATATGTCTTACGTTCATGCTGTGAGTGTTTCTTTATTTTAAAAGTTATCAAACCTACTTATATAATTTTAAAGCTCTTATTTTGTCACTGGATCTCATGATTAACAATTCAATTCCATTCATGATTTGAAGAAGTAAGCCTTTCAATTCACAATTTGACAACCAAGATTATTAAAGAACAGAATGAATTCAAGCTGAATTATGATAGTGCCTACCAGCCTGGGTCAAACAGCTGATTTCCTTTCATCAAAATAAAATGAACATAATGTTCAAATAGCTAACATACTCAACTGATTTCCTTTCATCAAAATAATATGAACATAATGTTCAAATAGCTAACATACTAAGTTACAGATATAAAAAATAAAGTATTTCCTTTTCCAAGCGTCACAAGACACAAAGATTAGATGCATGAAACAAATCAAAATGAAATTAGACCTCCTTCGAATTGGTTCACACCAATCATCACACATTGGGGAGGATGCATTGCCAGCATAAATCTGTGATTCAACTTCAGCATCACTGAAGGCTGAACAATTCTCTGTGCCAGATCCTGTATCACCAAAAGAACTGGAGTACTCCGTGACATCCTCACAAGCAATTTCCACAGCCAGAGCCTTGCCAGAATTTGTGCAACCAGTTATGTTAACTTCCAAATCCTCATTTCCATTGGACAAAGGAGTTTGTACAATTGGTGATGCTTCCGTGCCATAAGCATTACACTTATAGTTAATTCCAGGCTGAGAAACCTTTTGTTCAGAAAATGGAGGGGCAGGTACAATCTCTTTAGTAATCTGAACTTCTAGGGCAGCTTCTGACTTCCCCTTCAGATCTAAGTCAGGGCCCATTTTTGCAAATCATCCAATATTGGCTATCCAGAGATCATGCAATAACCAAAATGTCATAATTGGAAACATACAAACCCCAGATTCACTCAAAAATAAACGCAAAAAGATAGAAAGAAATAATTTGCTTCAATTCATAATATTATAATAAGTTCTAAAGCAACATTTAACTAAATTATTAAACTCTTCATAGAAGGGTCCTAGGAAGTGGAAGCACAATATAACAGGTTGTTATGACCCTATACGTACAAACTGTGAAATATAATATCCACAGGGGCAATAAACACCCAAGCACAATATTCAGTAGGTATTGCAAAGCAAATCATGTAATTAGTTGTGTCTAAAAAGTTTAAAAACACAAGAGTCCCAGAATAAGTTGGGCCAGAAATATTATTTTCTTTGTATAAATTTACTTGTGTCCCCACAGTAGTTCCTAGGTGCTGGGCCATTTGATTCAAATCCTTCTGTTTTTAGTTGTCCAAAGTAAACAAATATAAGACCATGTATTGTGACCATAAGGTATCTCCTGAACATTTTTCTTTGTCTTTCAAGATAGTGAATGTTATCTAATGATCAATTCCAAAATTTACCAACCTTTTATTCAAAATACTCTTGTATGCCTTAGCAACCAAAAATCCTTCTTGTATCTTGCAGGAAACAGGAGTTCAAGTTTCAACAGCATATTAAAATCTAAAAACAGAATGAACAAGTGCCCATAAATTCTAAATATTCAACAGACAAAAATTTAGGTGCAAGGTCCAAATGCAGTGTCCCATAAAACCTTCGAAATTTTTTGGGGGCAACCACCCGTTTTGGTGCGTTCTGTGTAACCATAAGTCAAATTTCCAGCAAAAAGATAAGCATTCATCATATTTTCATTAGAAAAGAAGGAAAATAGGGAATATCTTCTCACTCGTAACCACATACCTCACAAAGTTCAAATTCCCATGTCAGTAGCTTTAATTCAATACCAAACCTTGAATCAGCACCCCAACCAAATTCAAATTTCCCCGCAAAAACATAAACATTCTTCATATTTTCAAAAGAAAAGAAGGAAATATGGAATATCTTATCATCCATAATCTTATACCTCACAAAATTCAAAACCCCATGACAATATCTACAATCCAATACCAACCCATTAATCAGAATTCCCAACCAAATATCAAAGAATTGAAGAAAAGCGCAAGTTTTTGCAACCCAAGCAACCTTCAGCGAAGCCAAGAGGCAGAGAATAGTACTAACCTCTGCAAGTAGGTAGCTAAGTTTCCTTGCTTCACCTGCGCCTCCCTGCGTCGTGCGCCCGTCGTGTTTGCCCTTGCTATAAGCAAAAACAAAAAAGAGTACTTAACTTCTGTGGTCCTTGCTCAATGCTTTCCTCTGTTACCCATCAGAACTCAGAAGCGTTAATCGAGCCACATGGTGAGCATGTGAAGCTTTCTCCCACGGGCCACGGGGCTCTGTTTCTACGTAAAGTGGATTGAATACAAAAAATATTATTTCAACATTATTCCTTACGAAGTTTTTTTTACACCTTCCTTTTATCTTAATTAATTTATGTAAAAAAATGATGAAAAATTATAATTAATAAAACAAAAAATGTAAAAGTAAAGAAAGTACAAAAAAAGTGTAAAAGAAATGTAAAAATAATATTATTCATTTTCAAGGGCACAAATTCATATTAGAATTGACAAATTAATTAATTAGCATGAGGTACATGGATGTACTTAATTTTTTTTAATTAGCTCATTAAATTAAATTAAATTTATGTTATGAAACTCAATAAAATTCTTAAATAATTCTTTATGAGAATAGAAATTATGGGAATATTTTCTTGGTAATGTATATTGTATTGATAAGGTACAATATTTGCTACTATCCATTTTGCACCTAAGACCAAGTTAGTAGAAGATTCAAAATTGATCTTCTAGAGTTTGGTGAATAGACTTATTGAGCTTATAAAGCTAAGATACTTGCCAAGAAAAATAGCAAGCATGGGAGTCTTAACTTGCATGAAGGAAGCATCCATCACCCCTCTAGCTACCTTGTTCTCTGTGTGTAGCAAGTGTGTGTAGCAAGCTCTTGGACTGAATCATGGATGTTGGTCATCCTATGGAAGGAACTCTTGATCCTTATACTTTATTTACCTTAAATAAAATGAGATGAGAATGATGTTTCACCATTTAGTTATTGTAATTATATATTTTATATTGTGTGATAGTGAACATAATTTTAACAAATGGTGTTGATATTAGTTTGCGAAGAAAGTCACATTATAAAGAACATGGAATAATGCTTCAATCCTCTTGCACCTACACTCCTTAACAAAATAAGTGGCACGTGCTATGAGGTTTCAAGATGGGCTACTAATCAAATTTTGGAGTGAGTATGTTTTCACTGCAACCTACCTCATTAACTAGAGCCATCAAGGCGAGCCAACCAAGTGTGGCAAGTTGTAAAATCCTAACTCAACTCGCCCCTATGGGGGATTAGCGGGCTAGCCTACCAAAACAAAATGTTTCAATTTAAATTCTACATGAAAGCCATAGCCTAGTGGTAAAGGTTTTGAGTTGTGGTTATGGAGACTTAGGTTCAAATCCCGGCACAACGATAACTCCCTCCCTAACGTGATGCTTGGTTGCTTGCTGGACTAAGTGTTGAAAGGATGTGATGTGTTGATTGTTGAGTGACCGAAAGAGGAGGAGAGAAAAAAGAAAAAAAAAAGGATCAGTCCCGTACTCGCCTCACTATCATTTAACCTAATCCACTCAATATGACAAGCTAGGCAGGCTGAGCCCATTTTAATAACTCTATGATTAACAAATTATCTTTTAAATTTATTAGTAATTTATCTTAGTTTTGCAAGAAACTTTTGCTAGACGAGTGTTGTCAACACAATAAGTATTTAAAAAATATTTGTAGAATAATAATAAAGTAATACAAATGACGACTAGAGCCTAGATGTCATGATTTTGTCCAACTTGCATTACTTTTATAGATTTCTTATACACAACCCATGGTAGCTTACAATTGAATAAATTTTAGTATATATTTATTAAAAATAAGAAATAAAAAAAATCTAGAGCGTCACATGTCTTTTAATTAGGCCTAAATTTTTTTTGAGATAGAACTAATAGATATGATTTCAGCTGGTTATGGTTCCCAACGTGCAGTCGGAAGAATTCACAAAAAACTAAAAGATGGAAAGAAAAATAAAATAAAATAGAAAAGTCTAAATTGATGTGAAGTTATAATAACCGTGTAACATTAACGGTTAGCAAAAAGAATTTATTTGATGATATTTAAAAATTAGTAAAAACAAAAGATAAATTTTTTTTGACGATATCTAAAATTTTTTAAGATTTCAGTGAACTAAGGGTGCGTTCGTTTCTCCTTTAAGGAGAAAGGAGAATGCAAAATTTTGAAAATAATGACTTCTGTAATTTTTT
>JASKGM010060392.1:0-17946 GCA_034509205.1 Ceratonia siliqua | reverse complement strand
AGAATGAAAGAAAATCAAAAATTAAAATTAAGAGGTCAAAATAAATAATTTAATCAAAAAATTTTATTTTGAGAGGATGGAAATAGAAAAAACAAGTATTGTAAAAAAATTAGGATGGGAATCAAAATTATACCCTTGCCTTAATGAGTTCCTATAATATATAAAATTATTTAAACACCTGGCTTAATAATAAGTTTACTTTGGAGTATGAGTAACTTTTTTATTTTTTTAAATTTTGTTTTATAATTTTTATTGTAAGAAATAATTTTAAAAAAATTTAAAAATGTAAAAAAATAAAAAAGCAAAATAAAATTCAAAAAACTTTCATAAAATAAATACTAAAAAATAATTCAAAATACAAAGAAAAAA
The DNA here is from genome assembly GCA_034509205.1 of Ceratonia siliqua. NCBI lineage: Eukaryota > Viridiplantae > Streptophyta > Magnoliopsida > Fabales > Fabaceae > Ceratonia > Ceratonia siliqua. The sequence goes on along the minus strand of JASKGM010060392.1, from coordinate 17,577 downwards.
TAAATAAAAAATAAAAAATCCTTTTTTTACATTTTTTTATTTTTTTAAAATTTTTTATATTCTTTTAAATTATTTCTTAAAATAAAATTATAAACAAAATTTAAACGTTACAAAAAAAAAATTTAAAAAAAATTATTCTGAAATAAAATACTCCCGATTAACATAGAAATCGCATTAATAACATTTTTTGTCCTTATAAAATATTTTTAATTTGATCATGATAGTTTCAATTTAAACAATAATATTTTCCTAATATTATTAAAATTTCAATTTAATAGCTTCAATTAATTTTTTGATGACTTATCTATTAACTGTCCTTCGTAGCCATACATTTTTGCGACATCATTCAGCCTATTTCACAAGTCAACCAATATTTTACCCACGACACCTTCATTCCCTTCCCATCTTTCCCCCTATCGTGCCCTTAACGCAGAGCAGCTAGAGGAAACTGGAAGCCCGTACACCCAATTGCTGTTTTGAAGACTTGCTAGTTTCATTACATTCTTCAACAAAACCACTTTCTGTCATATTCCCTGTATCAAGCAGAGTTAACAGGAAATTTTGAATTATGATAATACCGTTGCATAATTGCTGCAAAATCATCAAGAGCCATGAAACTGCGTAGGCCCGTTAATCACCTAATATACATTAAGAAAAAAGAAACGCATATACACATCTGGGTTGGTGTGATTAAGAGAAAAGAAATAAGAGAGATAGGCATTGGCAGCATTGCAATAACAAAGAACAATAAATAGAGCAACGCCATTATCCCATACTTTCTGATCATGTAATGCAGAGTAACAAGGGGAGAAGCATGATGCTAGATGAAACATGGAAAGAGTCAAACCTCAGAATGCTTGACACCAGTAGTAGAACTCAGTTGCAAAGATAATCAGCAGCAATGGCAGGTTTTCTTGTATTCCATCCACTACGTATGGTAATAATCTACCAAGAAAAGTCAAATTTCGACGGTTGTACTATTCCTTCCAACCCAGCAACACACAATCGACAACATAATCAACGAAATAAATAAGCAAACTTCTTAACATTATCCGTTTGCTCTTCCAACGACGATTGTGCTAATGGCATTGCTTTGTTTATTGTTCTTTGTTATTGCAAAGTTGCCAATGCTTATTTATCTTATTTCTTTTCTTTTAATCACACCAACCCATATGTGTATATTGATAGGACAATCATTCCGCGGAGGACAAGCAGACTCAGCAAAAGGAATCCTAAGTATTTCAGCTATCAAGTGGACCATTAAAGTCGCAGCCATGTCACCACACCAGGCTGCCGTGCAATTATTCTAACGGTCACCTATCCACTTCTACACATTGGTCACCCACTTTCCACTTCTTCGCCAGTTTAGCAACCACGAACAGCACTCAGTTTCAATGTTCCTTTGTAAAGCATATTCTTTAGCTGTTACTTAGTTGTCTTTAGATTCAGTTATGTTGTTAGTTTCATGCACAGAGGCCAGTATTTATTTTCAGCCTATTTCTTAAGCAAGTAATATATTATCTTTTTCAATTATCTATGTTGTGGTTAACTCTTGCCCCGAAATAGAGTAGCTTTAGAACATATATAGGCTCCAATTGAGACCCATCAATTTGGTATCAAAGCCAGTGTCCATGGTATCCAACAAGGAAAGAATCAAACACTTAAGGTTGATTGAGTGGACTATGAGAAGGTGTGAGAAGAATGGAGGTCGGAGTGATTGATAAGCTTTGCTAGTTAGAAGAGATAATCAACAAGTTGATAGAGGCCGTGTTTGCTAGCAGAGATGGTTCTAACTTCAATCATTTGGACTGTGGAGAGCTAGCAATCTCGGGCCAACAAAGGAGAGACTGAAAGTAGCAAACCCATATTTTCATAAAAAATTGAAATTAGAATTTCTAAGATATACGATGGGGTCGAATGACCCCATCAAATGGTTTAACAAGGTAGACTAATTCTTTTCTTACTAGGGCATTGATGAATCACATATGGTGCCCCTAGCATCGTTTCACATGAAGGGGGAGGCCAACCAATGGTGGCAATAGCTAAAAAGAACTTATGAAGAACCAGGGCGACATGTGACTTGGATGAACTTTGAAAAGGAGTTATGGGCTCGCTTTGGACCCACTAATTGCGAGGATTTTGATGAGGCACTCTCTAGAATCAAACAAACCAATACATTGAGGTAGTACCAACAAGAGTTTGAAAACTTGGTAATTGGGTTCAAGGATGGACTCAAAAGGCTTTGGTAAAGACGTTTATGGGAGGACTAAAGGTCTGAAATTGTCGAAGGAATTCGTATGTTCAAACCACATTCCTTGAAAGAAACTATTAGCTTGGCAAGGATGAAGGATGATCAAATCTAGAGACAAAAGAGGAGCATTCGAACAATGTAATTCAACAAGCCAATCATGAATTCACCACCTCTTATGAAACCTAGTACCAATCCTACATTCAAGAAGCTCACATGGGATGAAATGCATAGGCGCATGGCACAAGGATTATGTTTCAACTACAAGGAGAAGTTCACCGCGAGCCATCGATATAAAGGACTCCAACGGTTACTACTGGAAGCACCTGACAGTGACAGGGAAGATGGAGAAAGAGAAGAACCAACAATGGAGGAGGAGTCCATAGAGTTCAAGGAACTTGAAATATCTCTTCATGCATTAACTAGATAATAAATGCCAAAAACCATGAAAGTCACAACTTATATTGGAAACCTGGAGGTGATGGTGCTAATAGATAGTGGATATACTCATAACTTCCTAAGTGACCGAGTAGCCTAACAACTTGGCTTGACTGAAATACCAACAAAGAAAGCATTCACAGTTCGAGTGGCTAGTGGAGAAAAATAGAAATGCCAAGAAAAATTTGAACAGGTACCTATCAACCGGCAAGGGATTTCATTTTGGTTGACCTTATATGCATTACCACTTATAGGATTGGATCTAATATAGAGGATACAATGGTTGGAGACATTGGGATCAGTAGTATGCAATTGAAGGATTCTAACAATGGAATTTCAATAGGGAGATCAAATTAGAATATTAAAAGGATATGCACAACAACAAATTCAGTTTGCCACAATCAAAGAAGTGGGTAAGTAAGCACAATAGGGCCACTCCATATTTGCTATTTGTTTGAATACTGACCATGAACATAAGAAAATAGCACCTGAGATGCAGCAACTAGTTGAGAAATACAATGACCTATTCAAAGAACCAAGTCACACCTCCAAACAGAGAGATTGCACACTACATTCAACTTAAACAAGGGACTGAGCCCATCAATGTTCGACCCTATAGATATGCTCATTTCCAAGAGGATAAAATAGAGAAACAAGTGCATGAAATGCTCAATCAGGGTATCATAAGACCAAGCACCGGTCACTTCTTGTCCCCAGTTTTACTAGTTAAGAAGAAAGATGATTATTGGCCCTTTTGTACTGATTAGCACTTCCTCAATGCAGCTATCATCAAGGATAGAATTTCAATTCCCACCATAGAAGAAATGGTTGATAAGTTATATGGATCATCCTATTTTACCATTAAGTATAGATTCATGCTCCTAACATACCTAAGACAACATTCGAGACATATAATGGCTATTACGAATACTTGGTAATGCCATTTGATTTATGCAATGCTCTGTCAACATTCCAAGAAATCATGAACCACATCTTTCAGTCCTACCACACCTTTCAGTCCTATCTCAGGAAATGTATCTTAGTATTTTTTGATGATATATTAATTTATAGTCCAGATTGGAACACTCACTTGTTGCATGTAAAACACCCTTTGATATTATCAAGAAACACAAATTCTTTATTAAAATGAGTAAATGTGTTTTTACTTAAAAGGGGTTAGAGTTTCTTTGTCATATAGTCACAAGCCGGGGGGTTAAAGTTGATGACAGCAAGATTAAGGCAATGATCAAATGGCCCCAACCAAACAATGTCACTGAACTTAGGGGGTTTCTTGGATTAATGGGATATTACAGAAAGTTTGTGAAGAATTATGGCACCATTGAGCGTCCTCTCACCAACCTCCTAAAAAAGGTACAGTTCAAGTGAACCCCTGAAGCTGAAACAACATTCAATTCCCTAAAAACAACCATGAATACCATTTCTATACTGGAAATGCCCTATTTTTTGGACCAATTCACCATTGAAGTTGATGCTTTCGGGGGAAGGAATAGGTGCCGTGCTTTCACAGCAATGAAAACTAATAGCTTATGTGACCCGAACTCTAGGAGTCATTAAGCAAACCTGGTCCACATATGTCAAAGAGATGTTGCTATTATGGAAGCCACGTACTTGGATGCCATATTTGGTGGGAAGAAGATTCACCATTCGAACAGACCAATGTGGACTTAAGTATATCTTAGAATAAAGAATTGCAAACCTTGAGCAACAGAAATAGGTAGTGAAACTCCTAGACTATGATATCGAGTACCATCCAGGTCAAGTTAACTCAGCAGTTGATGTACTTTCTCACAAGCCAGGAAGCCCGGCACTACATGCTCTGTTTAGTTCACAAATCAACCTATAGGAAGAAATTTAGTAAGCCTACAAAGGATATGCCTATATTGAACAAGTTCAAAAGCTAGCCATCGAAAATGAAAATGGCCCTTATAAGGAATGCAATGAGTTAATGTACTACAACAACCAGATCATTATACTTCACAACAATGAAATTCAAAGGAAGGCAGTTGCTATCTTAATATGAAGTATTCTATACTCCATAGTAGGTTTTTTATTTTTAAAATTTAAAATTTCAATTATTTAATTTTTGTTATATTTTTTATTTTAAGAAATAAGTTTAAAGAATTAAAAAAACAAATTTTTTTTTACTTTTTTTTTAAAATTATTTTTCAATAGTTGTGTTACGAAACTTTTTTTAATTTTTTAATTTTTTAAAATTCTTTAAACTTATTTCTTAAAATAAAAGATATAACAATAATTAAATAATTTTAAAACAAAATTTTAAAAATAAAAACCCTACTCTAGATATTTAATATCAGAGTAGGGTAGAAGAGGCTTGGAAGGAAACTGTTACATGAATTCCATGATAGCAAAATGGTTGGGCACTCGGGCTTTGTAGGAACATATAAGTGGATGACTCAGCAATTGTATTGGCTTAACATGTACAAATCAGTGCAAGATTATGTAACATCTTGTGTGCTGTGTCAAAAGACTAAGAACAAAACTCTTACACCTGCTGGATTACTGCAACCTCTACCAATTCCATGTAGAGTTTGGGATGATATTACACTTGATTTTTTCGAAAGCCTGCCTACTTCACATAACAAGGACACAGTAATGGTTATTGTGGATAGATTAAGCAAATATTCCCATTTTGTGCCCCTGACTCATCCATTCTTGGCCAAGATAGTTGTAGAGAAATTTATGGAATACATAGTCAAGTTGCATGGTATGCCCCAATCTATAATCAGCAACAAGGACCCAATCTTCATCAACAAATTTTGGAATGAATTCTTCTCCTTATTCGATGCCAAACTCGAACTTAGCTCGACCTATCATCTTTGAACAAACAGCTAACCAGAGGTCGTTAATCGATGCTTGGAACAATACTTAAGGAGCTTTGCTTACTAGCAACCAAAGATATGGATGGAGTACCTATAGTGTAATGAGTTTTGGTAAAATACAAGCTATCACAACTCCACTGGCATGTCCCTCGCTTTATACGGCTGTCCTCCATCTACCATTCCGATATATAAAATAGCTTAGTTTCTAGTGCATGAAGTATACTTGCATCTTCATACCATAAAAGAATTGATTAAACAACTTAAAAGCAGTCTCAAAGCAGCCAATAATAGAATGAGACAAATTGCCAACAAGAAATTCAGGGGCATTGAGTTCAATGTAAGTAATCTGGTTTTACTTAAACTCCAACCATACCGCTAGCATACAACATTCAAAAGAGCTCACCAAAAGTTAGCCAGCAAACACTTTGGTCCTTATTTAGTAATGCAATGAATTGGGAAAGTGGCTTAGAGGCTTCAACTCCCTAATGAGTCTAAGCTTCATTCTATTTTTCACGTTTCGCTACTTAAGCAATTTAACGAGGAGCAAACTCCGGTGGCTTCTGACTTACCACCAGTGATTGATAATGGTGAGCCACTTCTCAAGCTCGCAAAGCATACTGGGTCAATGATGGTCAAATGTGGGAATAAGCTTACGAAGGAAGTGTTGGTCAAGTGGTGCCAACTTTCACAAGAAGACACCATTTGGGAAGAAGCTAGATTATTGAACAACGATATCCTTATATGGACCTTAAAGACAAGGATCCCCTTAACGAGGAAAGCATTGGTAGGATAATCATTTACGTAGGATAAGCATGTTAATTCAAATAGGGAAGATCACACAAGAAGGAGAGTTGAATTGGGTGATCTAAGTTACAACAACTTTTTCAAAGAAGAAATATTTCTTATTTGAGTAACATGAAAACTTTAGTTAAGATGATATGATAGACTTTCTTAACTTGAAATCAGAAAATAAAAGTTCTTTGAAAGACTTTTTCTTTCTATGAGAGATTATAAAGTTTAGTTGCTTTTTCATCAACAACTTAAGTAATCAAACTTAACTTAAGAAGATAAGCGAAAAATAGAGAAAATTATGAAAGAATAAAAATGTGCTCAAGTTCTCTTAAAAGAGATGATTTAAAACAAATGTTTGAACGATTAAGAACATTTTAGAACAACTAATGCAGAAAGCTATGATGCAGAAAAGTTAAACAATATAAGGTTGAGGGAGATTCACACTAAGATATATAGTGGCTTAGACCTAGAAATCATTAGATCCTACATCCATTCCCTAAGCACACAACAAGGGAATTCATTATAAGGGAAATAACAAATATAAGATTATGCTTTAAAGCTTTTTAAAACCCAAACTAGGGATACCTCTCAACCACTAGATTTTACGGGCTCACCTAGCAAACTTAGAATAAAATTTGAGTAATTACAGATAAGCTCAAGATTCCTTAAGATAACAATTAGGTATGACTCAATGGAGTGAGTATTTCAACGAGATAAGCTTAGCAGACTTCTAGTCTTTTTCTTTGTGCAATATATAATCTCTTCATTACTTCAAATCTCTTATTCTAGTTTTATATATATTAGCTATTGGTCTTTGGATTACTTAATAATTACAGCAGCTTAAGGATCTTCTATTAGATTTGCATGCTCATTTAGATTTGAAATATGATCATGGAGCTTCAATTCATGTTTACATGAAGCTAGTCTATAACTTCCCACTACTTTTTACTAACCATTGATCTAATGGTGTAGTTCATAGGTTCTTCTTTTGTTAACTGCATATGTAAACTTTAGATAGTCAGAGATGAATAAACAATTGTATTTTAACTTTACTTTTTCAGAGCATTAAATGCTTGGATTTGATAAACAATAGTTTTTCACTTGTACTTTTCAAAAGGTGAAGAGTACTCTATTCAGTGCATTTAATGTCTGCAAGTTCATTTTATTATTTTATTCATTTTGCACAGCGAATATATTTCTTTTTATTCAAAATCAAGTATTCAGATGTATAAGATATTTCATAAATCAGCGAGTATTTCTTACTTGCTCAATTTAAGAAAATTCTTACAGTGCTTCTTTCCTGCTAGAAGAACTTACTTGCTTTTCTTAAGAAATTAGAAGTACACTTGCTTTATTTAAGAAAAGCATTTATAGCACAATTTTGCTTAACAAAATTCTTCTGTTGACAAACTTCAAGCTCTTATATAAAACCATTTTACATTTGATATTCCTTAACATAGTTGGATCATCAAAACATATGTCAATAATCTCCCCTTTTTGATGATGACAACTAAATTAAAAATATGCCATTTTGTTAAGAAAAAGAATTTCACAAGAGAATTAGAGTGAAAACACTTCCCTTTCTTAGTTCTTTGAATGAGCTTACTTACAAGCTCCCCCTGAATTTATGCTTATTGTTAAGAATAGCATAAGTTCTGCATATATTGCCACTGCATACTCGAGAGAGTGCCATGCATATACTGGCATATTTATAGTTCTCCCCTTTGGCATTAGTAAAAAGAAATATAATTCCATCATAATAGCATAGGTATCACTATAATTGTACCATAGGTCAAGTAGTTCAAGCAAACATAATTCAAAAACAGTATTAAGTAAAGGAGCAAATCAAGTCAATTATAACATGTGTTTAAACTTAAAGAGAAATGCAAAGAACAGATAGCTAAGAGGCATTGGAAGGTTTAGATGTAAGATTTGTTGAGGTTTCAGGGTTGGTAAGATTTGTTTCAGCAGGATCTTCCCTATGAGTAGCAGCTTGAGAGGTGGATGCAGGATGGACATATATCCTTACAGTGCTGATCTCTTATAGAATCATTTTAATCATTTTAGGTATATTATACATGTGATGCTTCGTTTAAGCCATTTCAAAATTTATATCTAGAACACAATTTCTTAACTCTTCTCCTTGAGCATGCACTGCATGAGCCAGGCTTTCAAATTTTGTTCCAATAGAGGCGGAGATTATGTTTCCTTTTCAAGTTGTTTTCCCTTTTTCTTTAACATTTCTTCTTGCTGAGTTGATTTTTGAATGTTTCTTTTTGAAGGACCAGCAACAGAAATGTCTTTATGCTTCTGAGGAGTTTGCTTAGGGAGTTCTGAGAGGTTCTATTTCACCATAGGTTGAACAGAAGGTGCATGTGTGACTTGCACATATCCCCTTGTTTTCCTATTAAAGGAATTTCTTCTTCCTCTTCTTCATCTTCTGCTTCTTGACCAAATATAGGAGCTAGAACATCTTTGCCATAAACTTGATGAATTTCTTTTTAGATTATTTCATCATAGATTCCTTGCTTTTCAAATGAGCTCATTTCCTTATCTAAAAGTTTCTTTTCTTCAGAACTGATTAAGGTTTTTGAGTCAGTATCAAAGCTAAGAACTTCATCTGTCATGATCATACTGGGAGACTTAGCTACTTGATCTTCCTCACTATTATCTAATAGTTCCACCATTTCAGCTTTCTTCTTTGGATCAAATTTCTTTTTAATGAAAGGTATCCTCATTGATTTTCTTGTTGGACGAGGCTTAGTTTGTTTCTTCTTCTCCTTAGGCTGTCTTTTCTGAATTAGGGCATCAAGATTCTCAAATGATCATTCTTCTTCTTCCTCTGATTAAATAACTTTTTTTTTTGTTTTAGTGCCATTTAGTTCTTCTTTTCTTGGTATTTTTTGTTGTATTATCTCTTTATGTGTCTTTTTATTTTAACTTCTTGAGCAGTAGTTAACTCGTGACCAATGGAATTTATCTTTATTACTTTTGGAACTTAAATGTTAGGCTTGGTAGCCTTTTCGCTACTAGATACACCTTTTTCATATTTTTCACAAAGGATTTAGCATGCCAACATCCCTTTGAATAAATAGGAATCTATCCTCACTAAGAGGTTTATTGAATATATCTATTAGCTGATTATCAGTACTAACGAACTCTAAAGATATATCACCTTTTGGAACATGATCCCTTAAGAAATATATCTGATTTCTATGTGCTAAGTTCTAGAATACTGAATGGATTCATAGATAGATTTATGACACTAGTATTATCACACTTAATGGGAATATTATTTAATTTAAGCCCAAAATCTTCTAATTATTGCTTCATTCAAAGGATTTGAGCACAGCTACTACCAGCAGCAACGTACTCAGCTTCAGTAGTAAAGAGAGCAACAGAATGTTGTTTCTTACTATGCCAAGAGATTAAGCAATGGCCTAAAAACTGACATATACCACTATTACTTTCTCTATCAATTCTACTACCCCCAGATTCAGCATTTGAGTAATCTATTAAATCAAAGAATTTATTTCTAGGATATCATAAACCAAAGTTTTGAATGCCTACCAGGTACCTAAAGATTCTTTTTACAGCACTTAAGTGTGATTCCTTAGGGTTAGCTTGAAATATAGCACATAAGCATACACTAAAGGCAATATCAGGTTTATTTGCAGTTAAATAGAGTAAGGAACTAATCATACCTTGATAAAGATTTTGATCAACTGATTTACCTTGATCTTCTTTTTCTAGCTTTGTTGAGATCCCATAGGAGTTTTAGCTGATTTGGAATTTTCCATTCCATATTTCTTGAGTAACTCCTTGGTATACTTTGCTTGATTGATGAATATCCCTTCTTGAGATTGCTTTATTTGTAGTCCAAGAAATAATGTCCTTTTCACCCATCATGCTCATCTCAAATTCACTTTTCATTATATCAGAAAATTCCTTGCACATTAACTCATTAATAGAACCAAAAACAATATCATCCACATATATTTGAATAATCAAAATATCATCATATATGGACTTTGTGAACAAGGTAGTATTTATTCTTCCTTTAGTAAAACGTTTTGTATTAGAAAACTGCTTAGTCTTTCATACCATGTCCTAGGTACTTGTTTTAATTTGTAAAGAGCTTTTGTTAACTTAAACACATGATTTAGAAAATTAGCTTGCTCAAAATCAGGTGGTTACTTAACATAAACTTCTTCATTCAAGAAATCATTTAGAAAAGCAATTTTAACATCCATTTGAAAGAGTTTGAAACCTTTAAACATGTAAAGGCAATAAGCATTCTAATATATTATAATCTAGTTACAGGAAAAGTTTCATCATAATCGATACCTTATTGCCGATTGTATCCTTGAGCAATAAGTCTAGCTTTATTTCCTACCACATTTCCTTCTTCATCTAGCTTGTTTCTGAAAATCCACTTGGTAACAATGATTCATTGATGTGTAGGTGTAGGTACAAGTGTCCAAATTTTGCTTTTCTCGAACTGGTTAAGTTCTTCTTGCATGGAAATTATCTAGGATTTATCTTCAAGGGCTTCTAAAAAATTCTTAGGCTCTATTTGAGACATAAAATCCATATGGTTCATGCTTTTATACTAGGCTCTAGTTCTTACTCCTTGTTATGGATCTCCAATTATAAGTTTTGTAGGATGTGCTGGAAGTTTCTTCCATTCTTGGTTTGCCATTGTAGAAGTTTTTATTTACTCATTGTTATTTTCATTCTCATTCTCTTGATGCTAAACTCTTTGCTCATCATTCAGATTCAGATTTTGCATTTTGAATGAGATTCCATCACTGTTTTCTTCATCATCAGAAATGGTTGTATTTTGATTCCTTAGAGAAGAAAGGTCAAATTCATAAAAAAAATATGAATGGTTTCTTCAACAATCGAAGTTCTTTTCTTGTAAACTCGATATACTTTACCAGATAAGGAATAACAAAGAAATATTCCATCATCAGTTCTTGCATCAAATTTACCCAAAATCCCTTATCATTTTTGAAGATGAAACATTTACAACTAAAGGTGTAAAAGTAGCTTACATTAGGCTTTCTTTCTTTCCATAACTCATAAGTGGTTTTCTTCAAAATTATTCTTATCCAGCATCTATTCAAGATATAACAAGCTGTGTTCATAACTTCAACCCAAAACTTTTTAGGAAGCTCATTTTCATAAAGTATAGTTTTTGTTATATCAAAAAGAGTTTTTTTTTTCCCTTTTCACTACTCCATTTTGTTGTGGAGTCATTGACATAGAAAAATTGTGATCAATTCCAAAATTTTCACAAAGGTTTTCAAAATATTTGTTTTCGAATTCTCTACCATAATTACTTCTTATACTCTTAATAAGATCACTTTTTTCATTTTGAATCTTTTTGCAAAAATTTTCAAATGTAATGAAACTTTCATCTTTATGAGTAAGAAATAAAACCAGGTAAATCTTGAGAAATCATCAACAATGACTAAACCCTATCTTTTACAACTCGTGCTTTGAGTTCTAGTAGAACCAAATAAATCCATGTATAAAAGTTTAAAAGGTTTTGAAGTAGAAACATCATTTTTGCTTTTGAAAAATGACTTGGTTTGTTTTCCTTTTTGACAAGCTTCGCAAACATGATTTTTCTCAAATCTAATTTTTGGTAATCCAACAACCAAGTTTCATGTTTGGAAATTAAACGCATGTTAACATGCCCAAGTCTTTTGTGCCATAACCAATTTTCATCTATAGTAGAAGTAAGGTATTCAAAAGATTTTAGAGAAATGTCTTTCAAATGTAGAACATATACATTTGATTTTCTAACACTTGAAAATAAGATACACTTATCATGAGTGTTAAAGACATTTCATCTTGATGACTCAAAAGTTACTTTGTGCCCTATATCACACAACTAGCTTATACTGATCAAATTATGTATCAATCCCTCAACATGATAAACATCGTCAATTGTTGAAGTAGAGTTTATAGGAATTTTACCAATACCAATGATTTTACCCTTCTTATTGTCTCTAAAAGTTACTGAACCTCCTTCCTTCTTTTCAAGATAACGGAATTTTATGGCATCGCCTGTCATGTGTCTTGAGCTACCACTATCAAGATACTACTAGAGCTCAAACATACTGTAAGAAATTATTTCATCAAACTTAAGTACCCAAGATGTTTTAGGTACCTAAGGTATAGTGCTTGCTCTCTAAGGTACAGAGGTACCTTTAGGAAGCTATATCTGTTTTACTTTATGTTGAATATTTCCTTTAATAAGTAGTTTTTCATAACATGACCATTTTTATCGTAGTAATAACAGTTCTTTTTGTTCTTAATTTTTTCTTTATCTACATGATAATGAGCAGTTGATTTTCTAAATTTAAGAGATGTGTGCTTTTTTTACTTGTTTCAGAAGGTGATGAGAAACCTATACCAGTTCTGTCACAAGACCACTTTAAAGTTCCTAGTATAGTATCAAGTTTCTGTGAGCTAGCTAAAAACTTAGAAAGATCTTTTGTCAGGATTTCTACTCTTTTCTTAAGGGATTAATTTTCAGTTTCTAACTCTCTATTTCTTATTTTTAGTATATCCTTTTGTTTGTAAATATTAACTAACTCACAAGTAGCTTGATGCTTTTTCTTAAGAGATGAATACTTTGTACTTAACTTATTATAATTTCCAAAGAGTCTTGAAGTTCATCAAATAAGTAAGAAGAATTGACATCATTTACCTTATCTTCTGAATCATTATTTACCATAAGACAAAGGTTAATTTTCAACATTATATTCGTTCTCGAAAGTATCTAACATGTCGTCTTTACTCCAGGTGGAATCAGCAACCATGGCTTTCTTCTTCTTCCCTTTGTAATGTTTCTTCTTGAGAAGAGGGCAATCATCTTTGATATAGCTATGCTTTTTACATTCAAAGCATACATTATGGTATTTTGAATTTCCTCCCTTTGAAGCATACTTCTTATCATAGAATTTGTTCTTTTTATAGAACTTGTATATTTTTTGCGTGAGAAAGGCCATTTCTTTCTCTTTACTTTCTTCTGGTGTTCCTTCTTCAACTGTAGCTTTCAGAACCAAAATTTGGGTCTGTATAGTGTTTTCGATATCATACTCCATGTAGTTATTTTCATAAGCAATTAAGTTTCCTTTGAGCTCGTCATAGGACATTCCGTTTAGATTTCTTCCTTTCTAAATTAGCTATTATTTTATCCTGCCAAGGTTTGGTTAAGAGATGCATAACTTGTCTAACCAACTCATTGTTTGAGTAAGATTTACCCAAAGCATCTAGATCATTGATGATACTGGATAGACGTTTGAACATATCTTCAGTATTCTCATTCTCTTTCATTTTGAATAGCTCATATTCATAAACCAACATGTCTATCTTGGTTTCTCGAACTTCTGCAGTCCCTTCATAAGTTATCTCCAACTTTTCTAACATTTCTTTTGCTGTTTTGCATCTTGATATTTTTCTGTATTCTTTAGCATTTACAACACAATACATGAAATTGATTGCTTTGTCATTTGCCTCTATCATTTTGATGTCGCGATCACTCCATTCATCCTCTGTCTTATCCATGAGAATTCCATGAACTTTGTTTTTTGGGAATGTATGGACCATTTTCGATGACTTGCCAAACTATATAATCAATTGATTAAACGAAGATTTTCATTCTTTCTTTCCAGTATGTATAATTGTTCCGGTCGAAGTATGAAGGCCTTGAAGATGAGTGCCCTTTTAGGATGCTACTGGAATTTATGTTGTTAACAAGATCTTTACTTTAGGTTATTAAATTTGTTAAACAAAGACCAAAGCTCTTATACTAATTGTTAGTCCAAATAATGAAGATCACACAAGAAGGGGCTTGAATTGGGTGATTTAAGTTACAAAATTTTTTTCGATGATAAGAAATATTTCTTATTTGAGCAACTTGAAAACTTAAGCTAAGATGATATGATATACTTTCTTAACTTGAAATCAGAAAATAAAGTTCTTTGAAAGACTTTTTCTTTCGATGAGAGATTAGAAAGTTTATGTTTTTTCTTCAATAACTTAAGTAATCAAACTTAACCTAAGAAGATAAGCAAAAAACAGAGAGAATTATGAAAAAATAGAAATGTGCTCAAGTTCTCTTATAAGAGATTATTTAAAACAAATGTTTGAGCGATTAAGAACTTTTTAGAGCAATCAATGCAGAAAAGTTAAACAAGATAAGGTTGAGGGAGAGTTACACCAAGATATATAGTGGTGACCTAGTAATTACTAGATCTTACATCTATTTCCCAAGCACACAGCAAGGGAATTCACTATAAGAGAAATCACAAAAACAAGATTAAGCTTTGAAGCTTTACAACCCAGACTAGGGAAACCTCTCAACCACTAGATTTTACGGGCTCACCTAGTAAACTTTTCACACTAGATTTTTCTCACAAAAAACTTAGCAAACTCATAATAGAATTTTAGTAAATACAGATAAGCTCAAGACTCCTTAAGATAACAACCAGGTATGACTCAATGGAGTGAGTATTTCAACGAGATTAGCTCAGCAGGTTCTATATATATTACTAAAGATTACTGTTACTCTTAACTAGCTGTTGGTCTTTGGATTACTTAACAATTACAATAGCTTAAGTATCTTCTATCCAGATTTTCATGCTCCATGCTCCTTTAGATTTGAAATATGATCATGTAGTTTCAATTCATGATTACACGAAGCTAGCCTGTAACTTCCCGTTACTTTTCACCAGCCATTGATCTAAGGATGTAGCAGTTCGTAGGTTCTTCTTTTGGTAACTGCATATGTAAACTTTGGATAGTCATATGTGAATAAACTATTGTATTTTAACTTTATTTTATTAGAACATTAAATGCTTGGATCATATAAATAATAATATCCCACTTGTACTTTTAAAAGGTGAAGAGTACTCTATTCAATGCATTTAATGTCTGCAAGGTTCTTTTATTATTTTATTCATTTTGCACAATGAAAATATTTTTTTTATTCAAAACCAAGTATTCATATGTATACGACATTTCATAAAGCAGCGAATATTTTTTACATGCTCGATTGAAGAAAATTCTTACCGAGCTTCTTTCTTGCTAGAAGAACTTACTTGCTTTTTTTAATAAATCAGAAGTACACTTGCTTTATTTAAGAAAAACTCTTCTTGTACAATTTTGCTTACCAAAATTCTTCTTTTGAAAAACATCAAGCTCTTATATAAAAACTTTTTTGCACTTTATATTTACTTAACATAATTGGATCATTAAAATATATGTTAACAAAGCAGACTTAAGCAAAAGGAATCATAAGTATTTAAGCTATTAAGTGGATCATTAAAGTCACGGCCATGTCACCACACCAGGCTGCCATGCAATTAATTCTAACGGTCACCTATCCACCTCTACACAACGGTCACCCACTATCCACTTCTTCGCCAGTTTAGCAACCACGAACAGCACTCAGTTTCAATGTTCCTTTGTAAAGCATGTTCTTTATCTGTTACTTAGTTTTGTCTTTAGATTCATTTATGTTGTTAGTTTCATGTGCAGAAGCCAGTATCTATTTTAAGCCTATTTAAGTAATGCTTGTAAATGATTAAGCAAGTAATATATGATACTTTTCAATTATCTACGTTGTGGTTAACTTTTGCCCGAAATAGAGTAGCTTTGGAACATAGGCTCCAATTGAGACCCAATTGAGACCTATCATATATGCGTTTCCTTTTTTAACCTTCTAGCCAAGAGGTCATAGCCTACATGCCCCACTTGCAGACGATTTCTTGCTCTGATCCTTCAAGATATCTTACATTCACCGAAGCCAAAAGATTACAGCAGGCATTCCTTACATTCACCGAAGATTACAACAGCTGTTTCTCTTCAAATCTGATTCACTGAAGCCTATAGCCACGTGAAGCTGAATCGCCAAATATTTTTTTTCTTTTTTATTTCTATTTTGCACGAATTTTATTCATGTTGCTGTAAAATATCTCTAGTTCTCTACCTGCTCCGGCTGCTCTGTTTTCCCTTCTAATTGATTTCTGTAGCCTTCACTGACATAGGAGCTTGCTTTGATGTATATAAAGCCTTGTATCATTGCTTTCGGAAGAACGAGAGACAGATAAAGTTTTGTATTGTAACTCTTATTGAACAAAACAGAGTGAGAACGTTTTTCATATAAGACGAAGCCTTTGTCTTCTTCCTCTGTTTCGTGTAGATAAAATAGAGTCATTCCTCATCTCTTCATTTCAGAATTTTTTGTGATTAATGGGTTTATGGAGTTTCACGGCTTCACTTGATGATTTTGCAACTATTATGCAATGGTATCATAATTCAAAATTTCCTATTAACTCTTTGCTTCATACAGGGAAGATGACAAAAAATGGTTTTGTTGAAGAATGTAGTGAAACCAGCAATTGGGTATACGAACTCGTGCGGGAAGATGAACTTGAGTCTCCTTTCTTTGCTGGCACGATAAGGGGGGAGATAGGGGGAAGATGAGAAGGTAATGGGGAAGGTGGGGAAAATGTTTGGGAAAATGTTTAGGACTCTTGAGGGTGAGAATGTATTTTTTTGTTGGATTTATGTCGGATATTATTTTTTTAATAAAAATTATTATTTAATGCAAATTTAATGAAGGGGGCATAAAAAATGTACTGGGGAAGGTGATGTCAAAATAAAATTTGATGATGTGTAAATATATCTGTTAACATGTAAAATAGGTTGAAAGATGTGATAAAATAAGCTGATCACATAAGATAGTTAATATACATGTCATCAAAAAGTTAACTAAGGTTAAATAAAATGATCAAATTAAAATATTAATAAAATTAAGAGAATCAAATTAAAACTTTTAGTATAGGAAAAGAATTAAAAGTGTCATTAAGCTTAAATATTTTTAATATATTATTAATTTAATATGTATCGTGTATATTTAAAAAAAAAACAATTTACCATTCATTCAAGGTATTGTGCTCATCATTAGAGGCACCGTACAATGAGAACATTGACCTATATTTTAATAATATTTTATTAGTACAATTATTATTTATTGCTTTGAATATACTAATTTTTGAATTAACCATTTAACTATTTTTCATATATTTTTTTAAATTTTACATATTTAAAAAAATTATTATTATTTGTTTTTTCATTGGGGGTGGGGAGAATCTGGTGGGAGGTCCTAGTCCCTCGAAGGCTAGGGGTTTTCTTTCATTTCTTCTTTTAGCTTAG
>JASKGM010060391.1:0-53474 GCA_034509205.1 Ceratonia siliqua | reverse complement strand
CAAAGGGGTTGGTGAAAATGGTGAAGTGAAACTGTGAAATTGAAATCAAATAGAAAATTGAAAGTAGAGCATCAATCTAAGCTAATTCTGAATCATAATTATATACAGGACAAATCCAAGCTAATGGTGAGAATGAAAAGATGGAAGCAATACCTGAAGCAAATTGGAATGAAGTTGAAAGTTGGGATTTCATAGGCTTTGCATACCCCGTCTTCGCGACACCACAGGGATTGCTTCGCAGGCGACGGTCGAAGACAACACCAACGAATGGCGTTCTCCATTGCCGGCGATGGTGACGGCAAGATAAACATACGTTGAAAGGGGGAAAGGGGTCTTATTTTCGGGGGAGAGAAAATAAGGGAAAAGATGGAGGGAATTTCGCAGGCGACCAACCGGCGATGGTGACGGCAAGATAAACAGACGATGAAAGGGGGAAAAGGGTCTTTCGGGGGAGAGAAAATAAGGTAGAAGATGGAGGGAATTTGAAACAGTAAAAAAAAATTAAGTAAATTATTTTTTAAATGAGGTGCCACGTGTCATCATCTTGGCCGTCCACACGGATGGACGGCCAAGATGCCAAGACTGCATCCCATCCAGTCTTTCGGTGACTGGATGAGATCCCCATCCAGTTTTTTGAACTTTCCACTACTACACCCATTTTTTGACTTAAACCTTAAAAATTATAATTTTAAAAATTTTTAATTGAGAACATTTACTGTCTGATTCATTCTTATAAACTCTCAGTTTGACCAAGAACTATTAGTTACCTGACTTGATTCATTTTTAAATATATAAATTTAAATATAATTAACATCGTAAAATATATTTTGTCCGTATATGATATTAATGAACTAGTTAAATATTTTTAATATATATGTATATCAAAATTATAATTATACATTATAAACAATATATATAAAATAAAAACTTTTAAAAATTATATATGAGTATAATATTTTTTAACTTACTCTCATGAATAAAATTGTTTTTATCCATATATGATACTAATGTTCTATTTAAATATTGTTTAATATATACGTATATAAAAATTAAATTATACATTATAAGTAATATATATACAATAAAATATTTTAAAAATTGATATATATGTATAATATTTTTTAATAATGTTACTCTCAAAAATAAAATATTTTTTATTCATATATGATATTAATATTCCATTTAAATATTTTTATATATGTATATAAAAATTTTAATTATACATTATAAATAATATATATACAAAAAAAGTATAGTATACATTTATAATAGTTTTTAACAATGTTACTCTCACAAATAAAACATTTTACAAATCTCATAAATAATCTATTTCAATTAATTATGTCAATTTATCGACTCTTGTTTGTTAAATTTGTGAGATATAATTTTAGAGAAAGAATATTCAATTCTTTCTTACAGATTCTTTTATTAAGCGAAGCCTATCTCATCAAATTATTGGATGATGGTAGAGGTTTAATATATAAATTAAATAAAAGTATGTGTGGTTAGCTCCCATAAACACAGGCTTATAAGGAAGCTTGTGTGGTCAAGGGAGCTGACGACATGGACTTAATTCCTTTTTATTTTTCTTTTAAATATTTAAGTTTTCTTGGTGCAGATAACAAATTTAAAATTTATTCACGTTCTTGTTCAATCTTAAATACCCATATTTAAATTCATTTACTTAAAATATTTTCAAAATTTAACAAATTTTCCTCGTGTCAAAACATGTTTACTTAGAATCTATTTATATAAAATAAATAAATAATAATAATATAACTCAAATAACAAATAAAGAAATGCTACTCTCACAACTCTCAAACATTGTTATTAAAACTATATTGAACCACCCAATTCGATCGAAAACCAGTCCACTAGTCAATCCAGTCGTGTCTATAAAACTGGGAATTCAAGAACTGGGATCCACCTGATAAAACCAGACAATTCAATGGATTCACCGGGTTTGGGAATTTTTTTTGGGAAAAAAGCACGAAATGACATCGTTTCATATGCTTTTTTTTTTTTTGAAAAAAAAAAGTAAAATGCCATCGTTTTAGGGGAAATGGCTTAGGTTAACAAAGGGTACTGGTTCATGTCTTCATGAAGCTTCTGCTGTTCTGCGGCTTAGGTTGAGAGTGTGTTTTTAGTTTCGTCCATCATCGTCTCTCCCTCACCGCCACTCACAGTTCTACGGTTCACCGTTGAGTGTGTTGCTACGTTTTTATTTTTTTCATTGTGTGATTTAAATATTTTTATGTTGTTTCTAGCAAATACTCTAGTATTCTGTTTTTACTTTTTGTATACCTATCTAAGCACTTTCATCTCCCATTTCATAAAAACTTCCAGATAGAATAACAACAAATAATTAATAATATTAAGCGCATTTGACAGATTCAAATGAAAATACGCATAAAAAATTTATGGGGGTTTTTAGTTCATTTCCAATAGTTTTATATATTAGTACATAAGCTGTTGTTAATTAGCTAATAGAAAAAGTGGAATTTTGATTGGACAAGTAGTGTTTGGGAGTATATCTAGCAGAAGCAACTCTTGAGTTAATTTCTTCTCTCAACTTCACCCGATCTTTCTCACTTCAATTCATCTTTGCTCTCTTTCCTTTTCTGCCTTCAATTCAGCTATGGGCAGTTAATTCAATTGCAACTTTTTACTTTTTCCTTTCATATCTTTGTTTCATCCATGCAATTTCTTTGCTATGGGCAGTGAATGACTTAATGCAATTGCAACTTTTTACTTTTTCCTTTCATAATAACTCTGTTTTTTACTTATTATGTGGTATGGTTCACGCTGCACAATCTTATAAGATTCTTGACAAGTATGACAATATTGTTTTCTGGTGGTCTTTTTTAGTGCTTGTTTGCTTGTTTAATGATAGCATAATAAGTTAATAACTCTGTTTTTTTACTTCTATGGTGGCATTTTCACGTTCCTTTACTATCTATATGTGTTTAAATTTGTTTAAAATCCTTGGTTGCACCCTTAGCGTGCCTGTAACTATATTAGATGAACCCCTATGATACTTAGGTAAGATGAATATAGACAATACTGGTAATGATACGCCAGTATCAGAGAGACAATCTACAACCTCTACAGATGTTCGTGGGAAGATTGATCTTGCATGGGAGCATTTTGCTTTGAGCAAAGAAGGAAAAACCAATATATATACTTGTCTTTATTGTGGCTCAATATACATGGGAGGAAGGATAAATAGAATGAAGTAACATCTTATTGGCATACCGAGTCAAATAGCCTCTTGTAAGAAGGTTCCTCATTATGTTTGTCATCAAGTGGTGGAGATTTTGAATCAAAAAAAGCAAACTAAGGAGATGTTGAATGAATTGAATGAAGCATTAGAAGAAATATAAAAGGAACAAGAAGTTCAAGAAAGTATTCCTTGTCCTTCCAAGTATCAAACTTTAGCTCAAGATAAAGGAAAGAGAAAAGCAAAGGTTGATATTACTAGTTATTTTGCTCCAAGAATAACTCTCAGTTCCCAACCAACCCTCAAGAGTGTATTAGCAAGTAAATAAACATTACATAAAGTTAATATGACAATTGGTATATGGATTATGGATGATTGTATTCCATTCAATGGGGTTCAATCACCATATTTTCAAACAGCACTAAATGCCATTGCTATTGGACTAGGATTTAAAGGTTCATCATATCATCATTTGAGGGTTCATGTGTTAGGAGATTGTAAGAAAGAATGTCAATTACTTGTTCAAAGCTACTGAAGTAATTGGGCAAAAAATAATGTACAATTATGGTTGATGGTTGGAGTGATCAATGTTAGACAACATTGATAAACTTTTTGGTATATTGTCCTACTGGAATTGCATTTGTGAAATCTGTTGATGCCTCCGATGCAGTGAAAGATGCAAAAACTTGTATAACTTGTTTGTAGAAATTATTGAGTGGGTAGGACCTACTAATATTGTGCATGTAATGATAGATAATACAGCCAATTATATAGCAGCTAGCAGGTTTTATACATGAAAGATATGATCATATTTATTGGTCGTCTTGTGCTGCTCATTGCTTGAATCTCCTTTTGAAAGCTATTGGTAGCATGTATCATGTAGCAAACATTGCATCACAGGCTTCAAAAGTGACAATTTTTATTTACAATCATTTGGTATTTTGTCTTGGCTTAGGAGAAGACCTAGTTAGACAGAGATTATGCGTTTTGAAATTACTTGGTTTGCTACTACTTTTATCACATTAAAAAGCCTCTATGATCGTAAGCAACACTTGCAAGCTTTAGTGATAGACAAACACTTTACAAGTCATTAGTTAGGAATGAGTACAGCTGGAAAACCTGTTAGTGCTATAATCTTGAAGAATAAAATTTGAATTGACTACTTCAAGGGCAGAGGGTAATGTATGGGTGGGGGGGTTGAAGCCTCCCCAAAAGTTTTGAAATTTTTTGAATATAATGTAATATTTAGTATTTAAATATATAAATATTATAACTTAGCCTCCCCAAATCAAAAAAATTTATTTTTAAAGAGGATTTTAAGTCTTTAACTAAAATTTTTTTAGTTTCTTTCATAACAAAAAAGAAATTGTGGTATAATGGATGTCAAATTATAGTAGATTTAATGTTGTCATGATGTTTAAAATAATAATATTTGCTTTATACTTTTATTTTTTTTCTTTTTAGTTTTCTATACTTTTATTTTGACATATTTAAGTTGTCAATTTTTTCTTCTCTAAAAAAAGTTTTTTAGCCCCTCCAATAAATACTGCCTAGCTCCGCCACTAGACTACTTCCAAATTGTTCAAGTTGTGGCTCCCATTATTAAATTGCTAAGAACTGCAGATGCTAATAAACCTTTTTTGGGTTATGTTTATGAAAGCATGCAAATAGCTATGAATACAATAAAGGAGATGTTTAGGAACAAGGGAAGATTGTATTTGCCTTATATACAACTCAATAAGGGTCGATAAGATAAGTACTTGAAACGTGATCTTCATGCAGTAGCTTACTTTTGAATTATGCATTCTTTTATGATGAAAAATTTTGTGGGAAGAATAGGATCCTACAAGGACTTTTTGATTTGCTTGATATAAAAAGCATTTGTAGTGATTCAATGAAAGCATTAAAGGACATACAAGTGTATGAAGATCGCCAAGGTAGTTTTGGTTGACCAACTGCTCTCAAGGCAGCAAAGACAATGCAACTTGGTAAGTAATAATTCATTAATTTGTTCTTCAAAAATTTGAACAATTATAAATGTTTTCTTCCTTTATACTTTAAAAAATATATTCTAGTGATTATGTTTGGTTATATATGTAGATGAATGGTGGAGATTGTTTGGTCTTGATACTCCATTTCTAAGACAAATAACATATCATATATTTAGTCAAACAACTTCTTCAAGATGTGAGCAAAATTAGAGCTTCTTTGAACATATCCATACAAAGAAAAAGAGTAGACTAGAGCATTAAAAACTTAGAAGTCATGTGTATATTACTTATAACTTATGTTTGAAGAACAAACATATAAATAATTAAATATACGCGAGAGTCAATACATTTTTATTACTACTTATATTCTTTATTTACTTATTTAGTATAATTGTATATTTGATATTTACTCGAATATTTTGTTTTAGGTTACATTACAAAACTAGAAACTATGATCTAGTTGACTATGAATACATTAACATACACGATTTTTGGACTGTTGAAGAAGAAGCACCAAGGTTTGACAACGATGATGTTGGTATTGATAATGTATCTATGAACAAAACGCAATTTTTAATTACACACAACCATATGCACTTCAAAATGGTAGGTGACATTCATTTTTTTATTATTACTTCCTTAATTTGTTTCATTTTGTATATCTTACTTTTTAATTTAGCAAGTCCCAAAAGAAATAAATTACTCTTCGTTTGGGTCGTAAAATTAGAATTAGTACTAAGAATTATAATTCCAATTCTAATTCTGTCATAATTGGAATTAGTTCTTAATTTTGAATTTCATGTTTGGGTTATATAAAGAATTAAAATATAAAATTGAGATTTTGAATTTAATTCAAATTCTATCATCTAGATGTACAATTTATAAATAAAAAATACAATTTAATTTTTTATTAAACATAATTAATTATTTAAGTTTATAATGAATTTTTTCAGAAAAATATATGTTAGTTTTCTTAATTTAATTTAATTTATACTACGTCAAAATTTTCAACAAGCAAATAAGTTTGGAATATTGAAAATTTCACAAGGACTAGGTTGAATGTTGAGAAATAAAAAATATTTTAATGCTGTTAATTTTTCCCTTAATTTTTATACAATTAAATAAAATTGTGATACAAGTTAAAAAAAATCATAATGAGGAATACCTCATGGAAGATAATTAACCAAGTATTCAATTACAGCAATAAATAATATAGTATAATTTTTTAATATGGCGGTGCCAAAAAATGCACTTCAATGTAAAAAAAAAATATTTGTGAATTGATGATCAGGCAGAATTATAGCAGAGCTAAAAATAGAGTTTAAGGGTTAGAAGATGAACATCACGACGTATAGTGATTCGGATCCAAATAAGTAGATCATACATCCACTCTCTAAGCACAAAACTTGAGAATTTTGTAAGTAAGGGAAATCACCAAAGTATAGGATTAGGCAAAAAGCATTTTACAATCAAATCGATTAATTTATAGCTCTCACAAGCTAACCACTGAGTTTTTCTTCTCTAAAAATCCAACAAAACTCTTCTCACGGGGAAGGCACCACTAGCCTTTACAAAAATTCTCACCAAGAAAAGTTCTCCAAGCTTTTACAAACCCTAACCCTAGGTTTTTCTCTCTAAGAACTTAGCAAGCTTCTCACCACTAAGTTTTTCTTCCAAGAACTTAACAAAATTTTCAACAATGAGTATTGTGCTCACTAAGAGCTTCTCTCAATAACTCTTAAAGAGTATATATCCCAATTTAGCTCAAAATAACATAAATGAAGAGACGAGACTTTGTATAAGACTTTCTTACTACTATTTCTACTTCTCTGTAATGACCACCACTATAAGTTCTTGTGCAATATTCTCCTAAGAGAATTTCATCTATTTCAAATAATATTGAATAGAGAATAAACAATTCTTGATTAATTACGTGAAAATTTATATCCTAATCTAACTCAAAATAACATAAATGAAGAGACCATATTTTGTATAAGACTTTCTAACTACTCTTTCTACTTTTCTGTAATGACCACCACTATGAGTTCTTGTGCAATATCCTCCTTAGAGCATTTCATCTATTTCAAATAATATTGAATAGAGAATAAACAATTCATGATTAATTAGGTAGAAATTTGTCATACATCTATAATGTTTTGTAATAGGATGGTAATCATGACAAGAAGGTTGACAACTTGAGAGAAACTAGAGCATAAAGTATTTTTAGGCTTAAATATTATTCTTAAAATAGTATTAAAATATGAAAGGTGCAATTATCAATCATTATTCTCCTTTTAGCAAGGATGTACGTGGCCACCTGTTAGGAAGTCTAGCAACAGGATATGGTCAAATTTTTCTTTGCTCCCCTTTATTCCAGATACTTCCTCCAAATAATATAGCTTTCTTGGCTTTCCTTTCTAGAGAGCTCGGCCAAAATATCTAGAGTTCTTGGTCAATTGTTAACCACATAGTCAACCTTCTTTCAGAATTCTCTTGAACGGATATTTAAGGATGATGCAATATTTGCTCAGAAATTTTTTTTCGGCTGTTTTAGAGGATCCTCTCGGTTGAAGGCTCTAGAAAATTTTCTTTGAAGAATCTAATAAATTTTGTTCCTTTCCAATAATAGCCGAGGTGCAAATTCTGCAAAATACCCATTGGCCCCTCTTCTCTCTCCCATAAACTCCTATTCTTTTGCTCGTTTAAGTCATAGTTCCTTCTTATTTTAACTCCTTCATAGTAGCTTATTACAGAGGAGAAGCAGAGTGACGTTGAAGGAAAATTAGTAAACTGTCTCGTCCTCTCAAACAGTCAAGCAAACCATAAAGAAACTCTACTTGGTTATGCTAGATACTGTGGGTCCAGGATTACAAGTGGTGAATAAAACTGAGCTGTACTTGTTATTCGTGTCTAGTACATCTTCGGCCAGCTTGAGAAACATACACCAACAATTTTGTCTGATGGGTTTGATGAGAAGCTCATGGTCATTATTGTTCTTGGTGTACTCAGAAAGAAGCTTGAGATGATAGTGGGAGTGGTTCTCCACAAAAGTTCTATTGAATGGAGCTTATTTGGCAAGTATCTCCTGATCTTAATATTGTAAGGTTTCACCTTTGTCTTAGGAATTATTATTAAGGTTATGAGATAAAAAGACTGATTTGGAAAAAAAAAATTATATATATATATATATATATATATATAAAAGGAAAATAAACATGGAACTAAACTTTATCACAGTTTGTGTATTGTGTCCAAATTTAGGAAAACTGTGGTTTTTTTGGCTAATTGGCTATGGGGCATATTAATTCATTATATAGTTGAATTCTTAATTTACAAGCTGTTTATTTAGGAACAACCTTTATGGGCATGCGAGCATAGTGTGAAGCTATTATAATAGCTATTTTTTAGCTTCTTGCCTCTAAAAGATGAAAGGAAACCTTGGTTAGCTATATGGTATACTAGTTTTTAAAGTTAGTAAGGTGAGTGGAATTATTCTACCTTCGGATACATTTTTTTTCCCTATAAGCTATATTTATTTTTTTTCTATTATAAGTATCTATGCTTCTCATTTATTTGTACTCTTTAAATGTCTAAAAGTAATATCGTTATTAAGCTCCTAACATACTAGTTTATAAAGACATAAATGGAATATTTTTGAATTTTATATATCATTCTTGCATATTTTAGATTTAAAAGGCATAAGAAACTTTTGTATGATTTATACAGGCTTATAACTGACATACTAAGTTTTAACTGACTATTACTACTATTCTTGTATATGATCTTAAATATATTTGTGAAGCATTAAGCCTCTATTTTCGAGCTATGTTATATGATAAATGAAAAACTGTTTGGGTGGATCCTTTAATTACTTTCATAAGGAAATCCTAGATGCACCTAGTATATGGATTGTCCATGAACTATATTTGGAGACATAAGGAGTTACATGGAATATGTGCATGGTTAGCATTCGTGAGTTGAGTTCACTTCGGATATATATTATATATGTTACATGTTATATAAAAGAGTTTTCTATGCAGAGAATGAGTGGATTCATCCTTAAACCATATGTATTTTCCCAAATTACAAGTACATGGAATTTCTTCCCATAAGTGTATGGTACTTATAGACTCACAATAATATGAAATGACCATCTATTTGCTTTCATATATGCACATATATAAATTATTACATGAAGATTACCAGTATATGAAATTTTCATGATGAATACATGCATTTCATAAGTATGAATTTTTAGCATATGTACATGTAAGTACATGTAATTTTCTTCTCCTTTAATTGTATTTCTCTTTAAATACTAGTGCTTGAATTTTCTAGCCGAAATCGTATTTTCTTGTATGTATTACTATATGGGTATAACTATTTTTTTTATTATGTGAATAGAATATATTATTTAGTTGTACTCTTGGGTGGAGGATTTTCCATCTCACTTAGTCTAGAACTCACCCCCTCTTATTTTTCTACCAAGTTAAACTACAAGTATTCTTGGGACACGAATGGAGCAACAGTTAGGGTCTTGGACAGATGAATTAACATGTGTATGGTCTTTTGTTGGTTAAATGTCTTTCATATTGCATTGTGCAGTGCCATTGTTAATGCAGGTGGAGGATTTTCCATTTCACTTAGTCTAGAACTCACCCCTCTTATTTTTCCACCAAGTTAAACTACAGGTATTCTTGGGACACGAATGGAGCAATAGTTAGGGTCTTGGACAGATGAATTAGTATGTGTATGGTCTTTTGTTGGTTAAATGTCTTTCATATTGCCTTGTGTAGTGCCATTGTTAATGCTTCTGTACATATGAAAGTTTGCAGAATGCCATCTTATTGGTGGTTTTTCACGCCAATCGTATGCTAAAGATTGGGGCGTGACAGTTCTCCCTTCCTCTAACTCAAAGTTTCGATGGACTTTCCTTCATACTTGAGTTTTTGACCATTGGGAATATATTAAATGTTTTTCTAGCCGTGGTACCAATCATTCCAACGTTCATCTTCTGCTTTGATGGCTTCACAAATGTTATTGTCTTCTAACTGAATCTGATTGATCGTTTAGCCTTTTTGTAGGGTCTAATTCATGTTTATGCATTTTGTGTGTATTAAAGCTTCCTTTTCTTATCATTTGAACATATTTTGATGTTTTCAACATTGTAGCATTGTTGTAGATGGCTTCTATTCTTTCTTGAGTTATTATATTTGTACACCATTTTTTTTACACCATCTTTACACCTCCTCTCACATCTATTATTTTATTATTATCTATCATCTATCATTATTATTATTTTACATTAAATGAATGGTTAGAAATGAATGGTGTATGATGGTGTAAGCTTATTTGGTGTATAAGTATGATTTCTCTTCTTTTATTTCCTTCTTTCTTGAATTTTAGCTGTTCTTAATCTTTTGAACTCTATTCTGCATCATCGTTTTGCTCTATTATAACAGCTGATCTGACTTTGTTCAGCATGTAGGGCCGTGACTGCATATTGCTCAAGCATGAAAAATTTCCATATTAAGCACTCCTTGAAAATGGTTAGAAAATCTTTATGTTTATATATGAAATAAGCAAGGTCAAGACACAGAACAAAGCATAGCAGCAAAGCAAGTCTGATTTTGATCAAACAGATTAAAATAATGTTCTTTTGAAAGCAAGAGACCAAACTTTTACCTAAATGGTTAGTTCACTTTTAAGGTTCAAAAAGATGTTTCTCCTTTTTACCACAATAAGTTGTATCAAAATGACTAAGATATTTAATTCATTGAAAACCCGGGCATGGATCTCAACCGTACGCATGGGACTAGCATTAATTTATTAAAATATTGAAACATGAGATGTGACATGTTAGGTAGTGTTTTCAATTAAGTTTATTTAAAATTCAATTGAATTTTATTATTGAATGAAATCTCATGTTTAAAATAAATTTAAATTTTATAAATTTAATTATTTTTTTATTTGAAATATTTTCAAATCAATAGAACTTAATATAATTTTAATTTTTATAATAATTAATTACATTATATACAGAATAATATCTTACTTATTGTGACAACCATAAGAGAACCAAAATTTTCTCAAAGAAAGCTTGTGGTAGCTACCCTGTGGCTTACCATTCTTTGAATGGATGTCCTTTCTTTATTGCACATGAGAAACATAGCTCTTGGTCAAGAAGCAATGGCTCAAGATTGTTAATAAAGAAATAAAATTGTAATAAATTATTATTATTACGTTAAAATGATCATTTCATTCTAAATCAATTCTTAATATATGAAATCATATTAATTTTAATAAAATTTGAAATATATAAAAAGTTGTAATGTTATTAATAGATCTCTTAATTTATATCTAATCCTAGGAACTTTCCTTTAGTTCTATATAATTTTATATTTTAGGGTAGTAAGAAAAAAAATGAAAAAAAATTGAGTGAACTGATACTTATAGGTAATTATGGGTATATAATAGGACAAAACTTTACAAGTTGGATTCATGCCACTAAATGAGTAAATAATAATTTGGCTAAAGTGATTAAATTGTGTGAAAAGTGACAGTAGCTTTTAAAAGGGGACCGCCAGATTTTTTTGGACTTTTTTTACACTTAGGGAGTTTTTATATATATATTTTTATATTTTTTATAATTTTTTTTTAAAATTTTTATTTTTTAAAATTAATTAATTAATTTTTATATCATGAATTTTTTTAAAATTTTTTAAAATATTTTTATATTTTTAATAAAATTTTTTAAGTTACAAATAAATTATAAATAAATAATAAAAAAATATGAGATAAAAAATATGAGATAAAAAATATTTAATTAATTTAAAAAAATTTAAAAAAAAGGGATAGTAACTTAGCCCCTCTCTTAAACCAATTTCAAAACTCTCCAAGCATCTACGTGGCCCTTTCTCAAAGATTTCATAGGAGATATTTCTCCAAATTCACGTGACCCATTAATTGCTTTACTTTCCTGTCGTGTACAACAATGTCAAGAAGCTTCAGTCCCTCTAATCTCTCTGCTTTTTAACTTCTTAGTTCTCTGAGTTGCTGTTTTAACTTCGTCTGGTTGCTGTGATTTTTCTTCATCCACGTTCGATTAATTTCCCACTGGTTTGTTTTGCTCCTGAGTCTCGGTTTTCTAGCTTCACCTTCTCTTAAATCTTATCCTTTGGTCATTGTTAGTTGCCAAGTGAAATACCTAGTAAATCTAAGCTACAAGGGGCGAGAGCAGAAAAAAAATTTCAGCAGCTACTGTAATAAAAAAATTGGAAATATGAATTCAAGGGAGCACATCTTGCATCAAATAGGTAAAAGATCTATTGAATGTTTGGTTGTTAGCCTTTAGAGGAAAATATTGAAGAGTTGTGCTTTGATTTATTTTGTGGGAAGCAAATTGTTCTAATTTCAGTTTTATTTTTAAATGGAGAAAGGAAAGTTATAGGGAATAGGGAATTCCCTCTTCGTTAACCTCAAGGGAGCATTCAAGTGTCAAAGACAAATTGGAAGTAATCTAGCTTTAAAAAAAAAAAAAAGAATTTGTGAGTGAATGATGTTCAGACTTTTTCATTATCAACATATATATTATACCTACATAGCTAGTATCTAAAAGTGTTATGCAAAAATGTTGTTTTGAATTTTTACGTTTTTTTAACATTTATTCTCCTGATTTCATTAATTATATGAGGTAAATGGATATTATTTTAATTTTTATGTTACTTATGTGTTAGAATACACAAGTACATTTGATAGTACCTTTGCTAAACTTATTTATATTCTTCATCTTGTGGAAGTCCCTCAATATTTGTATTTACATTTTACTCAAAAATTATTTATGCAATTTCAATTATTTTTATTTCATCTAAGTTAGTATTGTAAAATGTTATGCTCTGCGAGTTTATAAAGCTATTTTGGTGGATTCTTAACTTCTTCTATAGAGAAACCTGTCATGACCCACTCCAGGCATGTGACCGGTGTAAAAACTATTATAAAGTAATTTTCACAAGCCTAACATACACTTGAAAAAACAAAAACAATCAATAATAATCAAAAGATTACCATTTAATAACCGAAGTTTAAAAGTTTTTTTTTTTCATGTAGAAATTTTGACAGGTTTTTCTTTGAAAACTGAGTATTTCTAGGAGTACAACATTACAAATAGAAGTGGACAAACCCACTTTAGTACATAAGGGCTTTAGTGGTCACTCACAGAACAGTTCACAATATAACATCTAGTTCCTATGCTATTCACGTACAAAATAATTATACATATGAAGTTGTATTCATAATGTTATCCTGCACATGCAAAAAACTACTAACTGTTCACATTACATAAGTAGGTTGCTCCATTATTCCTCTAGAAATAACCCACTAGATTCCAATGGCAGGTTTCTAAGATACTAGATGATCCAAGGGTGAGGGCGTTGCAACACTATATGAAACAATAAAAAAATGAAGGAATGAATTCACAGACCCAGTTAATAAAAACAACCAAAAAAAATGCTAATTTATTAGCAACAGAAATAGAAATATATATATATATATATATATACATGTAGCCTTGGGAATGTGTAGATATTATTCTAAATGGATAGAATCTCAATTTACTCAAAAACCACATCATCATTAAGCCAAAACCAGCAATAGTCATTAGAGAAAGTCACACTTGATAATCTAATACTCTATTCATAAATATGAGAATTAATTAATAGGATAAATCCAATGTTTCTTCACAAGAGAAACACTAGTAGAGACAGGTACAAATACATGTAATCAATGTTCATACCGGAGCAACGCTCCTAATTAGATACAGATATCAAATAGTAGATATTCCAGTCTGGAGTTAGATTCACAGATGGTAACATTTTATAACATAGTCCATGGATATCTAGAAAAGCTAGGTGCACTTAAGGTTTCTCTATGGAAGTAGCTAAATGATCCATTTAAAATAATTTCTAATTTCATATCTCACAGTATTATATAATGCTGACTGAAAAAAAAATAGAGGTACCAAAAAATAATAATATAAAGTACTGT
Source organism: Ceratonia siliqua (assembly GCA_034509205.1). NCBI lineage: Eukaryota > Viridiplantae > Streptophyta > Magnoliopsida > Fabales > Fabaceae > Ceratonia > Ceratonia siliqua. Next base: position 39,221 of record JASKGM010060391.1, on the reverse strand, counting down.
CTAATTCCCATAAAATTTCAAAGATCCATACTTTCCCGTGTTCATACAATTCTAATACCAAAAAATATGATAAGAACTTAATAATGCCAAATTAATGCATAAAACAAAAAATAATAATAATAATATCATAAGTATTGTCACAAAATAACATATTAATTACAAAGGTATGTTCACTTTAAATCCTGAACAGGATTTCTAAATATTTATAAGATTCTAGTTATATAAAATCAACAATTTTCTTTTAAAAGAAATGAGAGTTCTACTCACCTATTTAAAAGTGTGAACCCATTACTCTTACTAACATTCCTCTTTAGAAATTCCTCTTGCAACCAATCTTTACTTGAAGTTCTAGAAGTATCCCCTTTTCTTTAACCTTGGTTGCAAAAGCATGAAATTCAAGGTTTTAAACTCTTAACCATTTATTTCTAATTAAACTCCAATTATCTTCTTCTTCTTCTTTCTTTCTTTTTTTTCTATAATTTTCTTACTACCCACCTTGTTTAGGGTCAAAATAGAATTTACCTTACTTAGATTCTCAACACATATATTACAGCCACCAAGCAAAGCAATTCCAATAACAGCATTTAACTACCCATTCTCACCACACCATGTTGAATAAAGATATAGGTAGAATTTCTGCAAGAACCTTAAAACAGAGAGAAGAGTGATTCACGGCTGTCTTGGCATTATATAGAGTAAACACACAGTTAAACAAGCTAAAATGAAAGAACTAATCCAGCTTTCACCAACCCTACGAAATGCTGGAACAGTCCCGTGAAACAGGCTCAAACTTAGCAGTAAAATTTCTGCACTAATCCGAAAAAAAAAGACCAGTAAAGGGAAACAGAACAACAACATTGGCAAATAGTAGAACATAACTTGATGCAAAGAACAGCAGAAACGGAAAAATTCTGAAGTTTCAATTTATGATAAAGTAGCCTACAATGGGTACAACGTGGTACTCCCTGATAAAGCCACGTAGTGCTTCAGAAAAATCTGGACAATTCTAAATGGAATGCAAGAGTTAAATAATAAAAAAAATCTCTTCTTTTTCATTTTAATTTTTTTTTTACTACTCTAGGGTTTTCTCTCCCTTCCTACACCAACCCTTAAGTATAACTTGTATGGAATTAAATATTGACTACTTATTAAATTAATTAAAAAGACTTATTCCCCAACTCAATAGTTTGAAAATAAAATTTTCTTGAGGAAAGGAACATTACAAAACCTCAGGTGCACCTACCTTATCTAGATATCTATGGATTAAGTTATGGAATATCACAATCTGTGAGTCGACTCCAGATTGGAATATCTGTTTTTTAATATTTGTATTTGACAGGGAACTTGTTTCAAATGAAATATATGTTATTTGTATCTGTTAAAATTTCTCATGTGAAGGGGCAATGCACCCATCTTGTTGGACTTACTTTTATTTTTGTAAACATTTTATTCATATAAATATTTTATGCTGATAGAATGTAACTTATTTTGTTGGTTATAATCTGCTTTTTGACTTAATAGTAATGTGATATTAAATAGGTTTTCGATCTTATCTACTCAGAATTGTACCTATGTATTCGTAGATCTGAATATATTCTTGTATTTGGCTTATATTAGTGAAACTATTTTTTTTTTTGGAGTTGTTCCTCCTTACTGAGTTAATGGATGTATCCCTTTATTTAATTTTTTTTTCAGATAATGTTGCAGCTCCCCCACATTCTGAACCTCTGGCATCTTAGGAACCTGCCACGTGAGACTTGTGGATTATTTCTGGATTATTCAATGGAGTAACTTTTGGATGCTTTTTGGACAGTTGTAGGTTTTACATGGTTCATGGTATGTAGTATGTGATCATACCTTTTGGTTTTGTTTTTTTTGTATGTTGGCAAAGTAAAATTTGATGGCTCTGATGTGAAATTATCCTATAAGTGGCCACATAGGCCTTTATGTGTTAAGGTGGGCTTATCCATTTTTTTAGACGTGTTATTATATTCCTGGGAATATCCAAATTTTAGGGGAAATTTCACCAAAATTTTGTATGAGAATTTTCTTGCATTTTGTGTATAATGTATGGCTATTAGGCCATTTATTTTGCGCTACTTAAAGATTGTTTAGAGTATTTGTCGGACTTGTGGAGACTACTTTGTAGTAACTTTTACGCTAGTCATATATTTAGAATTGGGTCATATGACACTATTAAAAATTGTATTGAATTTTATTTTTACTTATATTTCAAGCTAGCTAATTAAAAAATATGAGAATTGAATTTTATTGAATTTATTTTTTATGTGTTCCAAATAACACTCTTAATTTACTAGTGTTTTTTACATAATGACATAAAAAATTAAATTGAGTTATGTAGAATTTATTAATTTTGTTATCTATTCTATTCGGTTTAAATTTATAATTAGTTAATAACACAATTTAACTGCTTAATTGAATTTATTAGTTTTTTCACAAAATGATCACTTGACACTCCGTAGTGTGCCAGGGAATTGTTGAGTTTTTTTTTTGATTAAAAAAAGAAGAATGTTTGATATTATAATAAATTTATTTATGGACTTTTACATAACAACTTAAATTTTTATATTGAAATGATTCTAGATATAATATAAGAGTCTCTATGATCTCAAAAATTAGGAGATCTAAAATCAAATTAATTTTAATTTTAATAACATTTTATAAAATGTCAATTGTATTTTTTTAATTATTCTCAAATGTCATATGAAATATAAAAATATTAAATATTATGATATTTTATACTATAGTATATATGTAAGATATTAATATATCAAATATCTCCTAATATGATAAATTGAACAATTTTTTTTTTAAATATCACCCACAACAATGAAATTGATAACTTTGTGTAGAATAATCTGAAACATTGTTTGGTTTATTCAATTCAATCCATACTTCACGTTTTAGACTAACCTAATTATTGGGGTTTCAATAGTTGTAACAATCTTCTTTGTCATTTTGTTAGAAGACTACTCAATTTGTTTTTTTTTTCCCAAAACTTGTTTCATAGTGACATAATATGTTTCTACGTTTCTTTCGTTGAGTCGTTACGTAGACCTTGGCTATCTTTAGACATTTTTTATTAACACGTTTCTAGAACATTGAATAATTCTCTCTTTACCTGCATACCAATAACTGAGCAATTAAGGTGCACTTGTATATCCAATTGCACACAAATATTCAAAAGGGAATTAAGACTACAAAAAGTCATAAAAGTCAATATATCCGCTTGCCGACAATATGGACGCTACCATTACCAACAACACTGTTAACTGTTAACATTTTCAGTGAACAACACAATATCTCAATTTTTGATTGGTACGACACTCATAAATTGATCTATCTAGGGAAAGAAATCAAATAGTATATATACATAGATCAAATGCAAAAAAAAAAAATAAGTTCAGAAAATAAAACTAACCTCTAGTCATTGATGAAGATTTTGGACTGCAATGGCAATTTTGTGAATGATACTTGTATGTGTTTCTAATTCTTAAACAATCTCAAAATTGATGATGTATTTTCATAAGAGAGTGTGCTTAAGGACCAATTTTTTGAATGCCTCTGAAAAACCTCTTTCAATCAAAGATCGATGTAATGTCCATGATTTAGTAATTACCATTTATGCTGGCAATTACCAAAGTATCCTTTTCATATATCGATGAATTGCCAAAATGCTATTTAGATTACAAGAGTAATTACAAGAAATATTTGGACCATTCAAAATTCAAAATAGAAGAGAAAAAACTAATACATAATTCCATGGTCCTTATAGCAGTGAGTGATTGAGAACGAATTGACCTTATCAGAGGTAAATAAGTCCTTCCCTAAAACCCCATTGATATTTGTTGAGTCCTTGTTACTTTCCTTTAGCTTTTGGTTATTCTATTATGGTCATCCATTTATAAAACATAGTTATTCAGTTATAAAAATAATTATCTAAGTATAAAAAATTGTTATTTAATTATAAAAAAAATACAATAATCACATTTATAAAAAGTCACCATGGATAAATTTGGTACCCCAACAATAATTATCTCTTTAAAATTTTGTTCAAATCATTCTTTTAATAATAGATGGATAGACTTTATAATCGCATTAAGACATACTACAAAATTAGGAAAAAAACCGTGGTGAACCAACAAAAACATTAAAAAGACAATTACTTAAGCTAAATTAAATTAAATTTAAAAATGAAAATGAAAATTTGACAAAAATTGAAAGTAATTACATTTTTCATAAAATTAAATTTAAAAGTAAAAAATATTTTTAAATGGCTACTTTTTATGATAAAGTTGTTTAATACATAAAATGAGAATGTATAACCTTCAAAAACTTAACTTTGTAATAGTTTTGAACGTAGTATATATTTGACCAAAACAATAGTAAGAAATGCTTTTAACTTTTTCAAAATTATATTATTATTATATATGAATGGGAAGAATTTTCAATTTACCTCGAACTTGTTTAATTAGCATCTACTGAAAAGGACTTCCCTAATAAAAAAGAAAACAATGACAAAACTTGTGACGAGTTTAATTTTTAATCAAACACAAAGATTAAAATAATAAAAACATGTGTAAACTTAAAGGAATTAAATTTTAAAAGTGTCGTTTCACCAAGCTAAAGGGAAAGAGAGTATCAAATGCCCAAATTTCAAATAATGCTAATATAATTTACCCATAATTTTATTATAATCTTTGATTAATATCTTTAATCATTCAATGAGATAGACCTCCATATATATCTCTACTAAGGAACATGTTGCAGACGTGTTTACGGAATATCTTAATTAATTGGACACATTTATGCTTGCCACTGAAATCAAACAAATCAAATGGAACTTCTGCTTTGCCATTGAAATCCAATCACCTAAAGGATCTTTTTCGTTTTTTCTTTGACCAAAATTGAAGAAACTTCATTTAAACGAAAAAAAAAATTGCTTGTTTGCTGAGAAAATCACTTGGAAAATTCGCTTCCTTCCAGCAAAATATCATATGGCATTTTGGTGAACCTCTCCATCAGCTTCAGATTTCATGCTGAGTCTGTACCTGTCAGATTCAAACCTTGTAGAAAAAAAGAAAATTGAAAGAAAAAGAACTGACAAATCGAATTGTGACATGTTTACAATAGCCTAGCTAACCCGTGATTATATACATATGTGTAAATGTATATAATTTTATGATAATGACTTCAGTATGTGGAATAGTTAAATATATCAATTTCAAGATGAAAAAGAAAAATAAAGGGCCAATGGTGAGTTACCGAAGAGAAAAAATCAATTGATTTTTCTTCGTTCGAAGTATCTGGTTCTATATCTTCATCAAAGGGCAATTTCACTCTTTGTTATGAGCCACTCTTCTTTCCACAAACTGAAATAAACATATGGCCCTTTCCGCAAGAGTGAGTACTTCGGAAAAAATAATTGAAAATATGCTGATGCAATCAATTTCCACAGCTGTTCTTGGAATAAACGTTCCATTGAAGGACAATCGGTTGTATTTACAAGACTTACATTTGGTGGAAGATAGAGCAACTATTTAAGCCTTCGGCAACTTTCCAAAACCAGATCACGTAGAGTCAAAAGATTAGAGACACACCCAGCAGGTAGGCTAGTAAAATTGTTTCTCGGTAGCAGTAATGTTTGCAATTTTGATAAGCAACTCAAAGCATTGGGGATTTACCCATCAGAGAGATTGCAGTCCCTTAAGTATATATTCGTCAATGAAGAAAGACTTGAGAATGAAGGTGGAAGAACCCAACTGCCAGCAGGTATGTCGCCAAAATTGTTTTCACTTAGATCTAGGACCTCCAATGATGGTAAGCAACTAAGATCATCTGGAATTGATCCATCTTTGAGATTGCAATTTCTTAAATGTAATTCATTCAGTGAGGATAGATTTGAAATAGAACAAGGCAACATCAACCTTATGGGAGCTTCATGACTACTAAGCCCAAAAGCACTTTCAATAAGGGAATGTAAGTTCCATGGTGAGTTGGATGCTGGTCCTCTACATCCATTTAAATGCAGTATCTTCAAAATTTTTAGACGAAAAAAGGATGAATATGCTTCTCTTATAGCTGTTCCACTAACATCAAGCTCCTCTAGACACTCATTTTCAACCATGTTGTCTGGCACGAAGAACAATTTCGAGCAACCAAAAGTATTGAGAATTTTAAGAGATTTTAGATTAGGAATGGATCTTGGAAGGCAAGTAAGATTCTTTCAATTTTTCAACTCAAGTATCGATCGGCATTCTATATTCTCCCCAAACTCAGGAAGCTTTTTAACTTTTGAGCAAACAGAAAGTATAAAGTAATCTAGAGAATCCATTTCTAGTTCACTTGGATCCTTTCAAATTTTCAACTCAAGTATGGATAGACATTCTATATTCTCCCCAAATCTCAACAATATTTTATAAGTGCTATATTTCAGCAATAATATATACCATATCTTATTCTCTATTCTTATTTTATCTACCTTATTCTCTGTTCTTTCAAATTATAAGATTGTATCTGTGATCCTGTTATTGATTAGTATCAGAGCCTGTTATTGAGGAATCTAATAGGGATACTATATTACAATTATATTTTAGATAATACTCGGATGTTAGTTCTTGAAGAACTTAGCGTTGGTCAGCCTTAGAGATCTACATTGGTCAGTCCTTTAGAAGAGTAAGAAAATTGGATGGTCCTAGAGGGGAGGTAGTCTTGTTAAGCTCGATTTGAATTAATTATGAGTATAGTCTAGTTATAAGTATGAGCAACATACTTAGAAGATTATTGGGAAGAGACAACACTGTGGTAATTAGGAATGGACCTCATAGAGAAGATGAAGACCTTATAGAAAATAGTACAAGTAGACAACAATTAACAATACAAGAAATAGAAAGAAATTTAGCCAGATGGACAATACCCACCATAAGATTTAAAGAAATATACCATGTTTCCACCTTTAATTTCTTAGGTGATGTTGTCTTTAGGACAGTAGAAACTACAAAATCTATAGGAAAATAACATGAAACAATACAACTGTTAAACCCAGCCTTAATAGGTCAAATATACATGATGGGTACAACTTCCTTCATATAGGAAAACATAACAATAATAGTAGAAGCAAATATAGAACGATCAAAAGTTATTACACCTAAGCCGATAAGACATAAATAGATGATAGCTAAATTACCAGAAGATTGGAAGTTTGTAGAAATATCGTCTCTAAAATGAGAAGAATCAACAAAAATTTTAGAAATTATATAAGACAAATTAAAATGGAAATGTTACCTTAAAAATGAAAAGATTAACATGACAAAACCAAATGATAGACCACAACCTTCTAGACACTAAGTTAGTTCTACAACACCTTTTACTATACATTATAATCTAGCAATTGTAAACTTTAGGCCAAATATATCATAACCTATTTATCAGGAATAATCACCAAATAATTCCCCCACAAGATCACAAGTCCTATATTGGAGTCATAAGGTGAGCATATGGTATGGGCATACAAATATTTCCATCTGTGCAGCTTACTCTAGATGATGATCACATACATATGGAAGAGTTCCCTGTGAGAAGAATCCTTGAATCCATCCTACTTACATTAAATATTTTATAAGTTCGATGATATATATGATGCTGAAATCATATTCTTATAATTTGATGTCTTTATCTAAATGTTTTGGTGTTAAGAAAATGAGTTATGGAAATTTCATACCAGCTTAAAGTATTTTTTAAATTACTTATTTCATAATCCTATATTTCAATGTGATCAAATTCATTATGTTACAAGGTCTGAGTTATAAATTGTGCGCATCTATATAGTTTTGGGGGTCTTTGGAAGTTGAGGTAATGCTTCTCCAGTCCTTATGCTTTTATTTTGCTGCAAATGAAAGTTTCCTACACTAGAAACAAATTACATGCAGTTTAAAGTATCATACTTGATGTAAATAATGAAAGTTTATGTTCATATAGTGTTGTTATGGGAAACCTGTACCCTATGATAGATTTGGTTCTGCATACTGAGTCCTTGTGACTTACTCTTGTTATCTAATATTTTTCAAAATCAGTCATTGTTCCACCTCCGGTCAACCCTTCAGTTACTCAAAGTCATGCTACTTGAAAGTGGTAGGCTTTCTTGGGAAGAACTGTAGTGATCTCAAGTGTCATGCGCAGTTTGGAACTAGGATTTGCATTCTTGAATCTTATACTTTTGCTTTGAGTTTAAGTGTAGTGAATTACTATTGTTTCAGCCATGGAGGCCTATTGTGTTGTACAGTTCTATTGGCACCTCTATTGTATTGGGATATGACCAATTTTCAGGGGAGACTGCTAAATTTTCTTTTTTGAGTCTTTTTCAAAAGGTCTTTATAAAATTTATCTAACAATTGGGTTTTCTTTCAAATGAAATTCTTCTTCAAGTTGTACATGCATTCAAATGCAGGCTAGTAGAGTACTACTTGTCCGTGGTTTCCTATGCCGGCCATGTTTCATGGAGTGGGTCGTGACATGTGTATTCAAGGGAGCCGACAAGAGAGACTTCCTTTGTATTTTTCTTTAAATATTTGTTTTTTTTTCTTGTGAATAACAAATTCAATATCTATTCACCTTCTTGATTAATCCTAACTATATATCCATATTCAAACTCATTTACCTAAGAAAAATTAGCAAAGTTTCCTCATGACAAAATATGTTTACTTAGAATCTATTTACATAAAATCAATAAAAAAAATTTCAAGTAAAAATTAATATAATTCAAATAACAAATAAAGAAATACTACACTCACAATTCATAAACATCTTACAAACTCGATCACTTTATAGCACTCTACTTATTCCAAGAAAATCATTCTTTTCTCTCCTCATCACACTTTGTTTTTTCCTTTCTGTCTCTTAATTTGTATGAAGTTTATGAGATAAAATTTGTGAAAGCAATATTTATCTAACAAATACAGTAACAAACATAATTTTATGGCCAATTATTAGTTATGAGTGTATAATGACCATCTTTTAAAATAAGTTGCCATTTCACCAACTCATTCCTGAGAGCCGAGCCTGTAATGATAACTCTAATAAACATACAAGAATGTTCATTCATAATTTCAAACAAAACTGAAATTTTTTTTTAAAAATCAGTTTAATTATTAAATGAGCAATTCAACGTTTAAACTGGTGATTCAATCCATTGTTGTAAACTTTATTCGAAGTAAACATTGAAAAACTTTAAGGTTCGGACATATTTTTTGTGAAAAGTAACTTCCGCTTCAAAACTTGCTTTCCGCTCCAGACTCGTACGTTGTTGCAATGCATTGAAGCAATGCTTATTTAACTTTTTTACTAAATTAATATATATATATATATATATATATATATATATATATATGTATATATATTTTTTTTAATTTTGAAACAAAACAAATTTATTATTTAATTAATATATTTATTTGACACTTGCAAATAATATATTTTATTAAAAATATAAATGATAATTTTTGTAAAAATAAATAAAATTTTCATTTTTTAAATTACACACACAAATATTTTTTGAGATAAAAATTTAAGAAATAATATATGATGCTATCAATCAAAAAATATTTTAACTATTCCAAAAGATACTGTATGGTAAGTGTTTTAAAAATATTGTTGGGGATGGACATCTAAATCTTGTTAAATAAATTATTTTCTGAACCTTTATTATATAATAATGCCTTATGACTTATGAAATTTTACTTTTTATTTAAAAATTATTTTTTTTGAGTTTTTTATAATTTTTATTTAAAGAAATAATTTATGGAATTCAAAAAATAAAAAAATTCTAGAACACAAGTAATAAACATTTTTATAATTTTTGAATACTTGTGTTTTAATTTTTTTAAAATTTTTTAAAATCATTTCTTTAAATAAAAATTATAAAAAATTATAAATTATAAATTAAAAAAATCAGAGACAGGGGGCAGTAGGACTACACCGAAAAGCCCGTAAATTTCAAATAAAAATTAAATGTTTATATTTAAAGGATAACTTATGGGAGGTTTTAATTTTTTGGGTAAGATATTATTTTATTCCCTTAATTTTATTTTCTGTCAAGTTTCATCCTTTATTTATTTTTTGTTCCTCTCTAAATTTTTAAACATTTCGTATATATTCGAAATTATTTACTTTATTATACAAAACACATAGATGTTGATAACGTTAATATTTTATAAACTCCTGATTCTAAAGAAAACTAAAGAGATAGGACGCAAGTGATGACATAATTTTGATATAAATTTAACTTAATAGTACCAAACACATAAATGTTGATAGTATTTAATTTTTATAAACTTGTGATCAACATGAAACGTAAAGAATGGGAGATATAAAGAAACATTTTTTTTAACAAAATTTCAAAAAACAAGCTGGTTCTGCATCATGTAATGTCCCATATGGAACAAGGATATATAAACTAACTGGTTCAGTTTAGATTTGTACAAAACCTCCACTCCTTCAATTAATTGAGTTCGAGTACTATTATGCAAACCCCCATCAGTGTTATAATATGGTTCTTGTCTTTTTCTGTTGTTGTTGTCATTATTACTATAATTAAATGATGTTAGGATCAATTTGTGCGTTTGTTTTGGTATAAGAGGAAGATCCAATTTGTAATATTTTACTTATATCTCCAGTTTCTCTTAAATTAGTCTCACTTGAGATTTTAGGAAATATTTCAATGCAGAAAGAATAGTTTATTAAAATATTCAGACAATATTTGGTATATTGTAATCTTACATATATACTATAGTATCTTGGATACTATGTTATAGGATACTATACTATGATATTTGAAATTGTTATGTTTAGTATAATAATTAAAAATTGTTAAAAAATGATACAACTTAAATTTTCTAAAAGCTTTTAAAGGTAAAAGTAATGTGATGTAAGATCCTCATAGTACCATTTAGAGTGGTGTCATTCCATCATACCATGAAATCTTGGATGACACTATCATCTTAAATAATAATACATCAAATACAAACATCTTAAATGCTTGATATCATACATTAATATTGCAAAAAGAATTATTTAAACCACAATTCAGTTTCAGCATTCATACATCAATATTTCACAAGAAATCAAACCATAATACTTAGAATCTTTACATAAAACCAATAAAAAACATTTCAAATAACCATACACTTTAAAAGATTAGGCATGACGATATGATCAGTTATGAGTCCAGCCTATACTTTTGATGTGAGAGTTTTCGACACTCCCCCTCACTTCGAAGGTGTGGTGGGTACATCGTTCTCTCAGTTATGGGGTAGCTCTTTGGGGAGGATTGTCTCTACTTATATCTTTCATGAAATCAGCCTACATATCCGATGTGAGACTTTCCAATATGCTTGAGTTATCTTAGGGTTGAATAAGATTAAGTAGGAACTAAATTAAAAACAAGCAAAAGTATAGGGAATAATTGAATTATCTTTGAGTCCATGACAAATTTTAAGACATTGCAACTGTCTGTGAGTCCATGACAAATTTAAACACTTACTTGATCATTAAAATTTGATAGTTCTTTACATTTGTTAACCGTGAGTCCATAACACATGGTCAGCTTCTTATTTGATTTTTTTTCTTCTAATTTAACACATAGGACACATCTTAAAATATATAAAACTAGAATTAATCAAATTGAATCATATATGTTGTGGTGCAATCATTAATTTCTAATTAATTATGGTGCAATCACTAATTTCTAATTAAGTGTGTATATTTTATTAAATTAATTATTTACATCAATATTCTAAAAACTGAATCGGCTTGGTCGGTTCGACCAATTTAATTAGAAACCATCCACCTAGTCGGTCCGATTGATCCCTTAAACTTAGGGGAACAAGAAACTGATGAAAATTGGGTAACCCACTGCCAAACCTATAAAAAACTGGTGAATTGGTGAGTCACCAATTCTAACAGTTTTTGAAAAGAGGAAAATGGGGGAGGGAGAAGGGAGAAGTCTGAAACATAGCAGACAATGAAGGGAATCATCGGAAGGAAGAAGAACATAGAAGAAGAAGGGTAGCGAAGAAGAAGGACAGAGAACGACAACGAATAAAAAAGCCATTATGGTGACGTTTTAAGAAGCTACCACGACCTTACTCTTCCCCCTCTTCTTCATCGTTCTTCTTGTGACGACATCAGAGTTCCTACAACAGAGGTAACGAATGGATAGAGCAACAGAAATGAAACCATTCATTATGGTTATCATAATATAGTATTAGCTGTACTCCACTACTTGAATGGTTGATAACTTGATATATTCAAAATTACAAAAAAGGAAATCATTTCCTTTTAGCCATTACTACTCAAGAGTCAAGTCTGTTTGCTTTCCCAACAAGCCTTATAGGGAAATGGGTGTTCTCTTAAATGGGAAAGCCTTGAACAATGAGTTATGCCATTAGTACATGTGACAGTAGAAAAATGGGGAATTAAGTAAATTTTTAAATGATTAAAATATTATTTTAATTATTTTTAATATAAATAAATAAAATATAAATTTTCTTATTTTAAAGTTTTTTATGTATATTTAAATAATTTAATTTATTTATATATTTTAATATATATTATTTAATTATTTATATATTAAATTATTAATAAATAGTATTATATAATATAAAAAAGGGACATGTAGCATGGATTCAACAGAGAGAGTACTATGCCCCCAATTGCACTAAACTTTTTTTTCTCTAAAATAGGGATGCAGTTCCAATCCACCTCTAGTTGGCGGCCATCTAGTGCGCGTTGGACGACCAAGATGAGAATAAACAAATTTTCACTATAAGACACATGCACATCAAAAAAATGGGTAGGCACATTGTGTTCATCTAACGCGTGCTGGATAGCCATGATGTAATTACATCTTGTATAGTTACCTAGTAACTGCACTAGATCTGGTTCCAATAAAGTCATATTTGTTTCACAGACAGTTTCATGGATGTATTCCATGGGAATTTCTAACTTCTAAGATATTAAAATGCACCTTATTCATTAAAAAGTGCATTTTATATCTTACAGAAATGGTCAGTGAGAAATTCCGTGAGACATGTCTTGTAGTAGTCAATTGTTTTATTTATTTCTAGGCTTGTCCCTTAAACTACAGGCATTCAAACACATACTACGGATGGTAAAAACACAACTAGTAGCATCAACATAACATAATGAATCAACATCAAAGAATGATAATGTATATTATACATGTAAACAAATTACATCAGACCTAGTGTTAATTTGTGAAAAAGCTACACTAGAAGATTTAGTCCTTGTCATGCATGTGCTCAATAAGGATATCAATGACTTTTCTCTTGTTGAATTGCTTATTTTAAAATCTTTTGTTCCTGTGCAAAAAAATAACACAATATAATTAGAAATTAATTATATATACAAACTTAAGAGAACTACCAATATATAACCATCGAACATGTCATTTTAATCTATTTCTAGTACATAAATGCTAGGAGAGTTTTCATTAGTTTCTCTATCACTGCTTTTATAATTCTCTTCTTCATCTTCTTTGTCAATTACTTCTATATCATTATCAACTTCAGGTACAAAATCCTCATCTTCGAACACCACACCATCCATTGTTACTGTTGAAGATCCACAATGCTAAAAACCACCATCTCACTTGTAAGGTCGTTATCATTTAGGGAGAGATTTTCTCTTCTTTTATTTTTATTTTATTTTCCCTTCTATTTATATTTCATTTTGCAATATGTTTGAGATTTTTGTAATTAAGTTTATTAGGTTAAATTTAATTATGAGAGGCTAAATATATTACGGGTGTTTGGTTTAGCTACAATGAATGTATTGAATATTTTGGTGGATTGTTTTTAATGTAAGTTTGAAATAATTTTTATTCATTGTTCCTAATATCTTTGATTATAAATTGTGGACTGACCATCTATTATTTGTTATTAAAGTGAAAATTTGATAATTAATTGTTAGACACATCATTTGCACTTAATTGAGCTCTCTTGAATAAGAGTTTAAATTAAATTCATTGGTTTGATTTAATTTAGATGATTGTGTATTTTTTTCTGTATTAAATTCAATTAGCTAAATAATTATCTAGATTAAAGAAATTAATTAGCTAATTGTGAGTGAGAATTAACCGTGATCATCTGGGTTCTTTACCCTTGGTGGAAAAAATCAATAATCCTAACTTAGAAATTTTTTTTTGATTCACCTAATATTTCAATATACGATTGGTTAGTTAGCTAAAACCCCATTAAGTTCCATAAAATATAATTCAACTTTAGTTATTATTTTTCATTCTTCTAATTTAGTGAGTTTAATTAATTTTGAGCATTCGTAATAATTTAATTAGAGTATTTAGGATTTTATTTTGTTTTGTTTTATTTTTAGTGTTTGGTAAATTTAATTTTTAAAGAAAATAAATAAGAATTTAAACCATTGCAATTTCTTGAGATATTGACATTAGGGTAACCTTATTATTAAATTATTTTTTATTCGTATACTTGCGAGCATTTAAAATTTGCACACTAAGTTTTTGGAGATGTCGTCGGGGAATTGGCGTTCAAAATTTTTAATTGTTTTCTTTGGTATTAAATTTATTGTTTTTGAGTGTTTTGTTCTTTATTTTATTTTTATTTTTGTATTCTTTGTTTATTGCTTTTTATTTCGTTTTACACTTTTATTATTTTTATTGCTTTTAATGTTTTTAGATTTTGAGTGTTTTGTTTTTATTTTTTATATTTTTAGTAGCTTAATTTCATCTTCATAGTGAGCATTGAGCTTGACAGATTGGAAGCAGCTGAGCAACAATGGGTAATTAAAGAATATGCAAGGCCAATAAATGGAATTGCTACATCTTGCATCTAATTGGGGGAAGCGACAATAAATTATATGCCTAAAAACATTCATTACCATGTGTTGCCCTCTTTCTACGACATTTCTAATGCAGATCCTTTAAATTTCATGAGGAACTTTTATACAATAATACATACTTTTCCTTTGCAAGGACTTAATGAGGATCAACTTAGAATGCAGTGTTTTCCCTATACCTTGAAAGATAGAGCTAAAGCTTGGTTGATGAGCCTTCCCCCTGGTTCTTTGACTAGATGAGAAATGGTGTACAACAAATTTATTGGGAAATTATACTCTCACCAAAAGACTACTTAGTTGAAGACTATGATGACTACTTTTACTCAAATGGAGGGAGAACCCATCCATGAAGCATGTGATAGATTTAAATGCTTATTATTTAATGTTCCCACCATCACTTCCCACTGCAGCTCCAAAATTAGTTCTTTCATGATGGGTTGACTCAACAATGTCAATACACAGTTAATAATGCTGCTAAGGAAGCTATGAGAGAAAAGACTGTAGAGGAAACATATGAGCTATATGAGATGTTGGGTGCAAATTCCCAAAATAATAGTGCAAGAGGAATGAGAGTTGGGGTGAATGAATAAACTCAAAAAATGAGATGGCCTTACAAATGCAGAATTAACTAAACAAATCAAACTCACCTAATCATGAAGTATGTGGAGTTTGTGGGAATTTTGGACATGGTGCCAACACCGTATTTTGTCTAGCATTTTTTTTATTTTATTATCATTATTTTAAAATGCAAAAAAAAATTTTAAAAATATAAAAGTACAAAAAGAATTAGAAAACGCAAATAATAATAATAATAAATAATAATAATAAAGAAAATCAAAATATAACAAATCCAAAATGCTCTTCGGCCCCATTTCAGACAACTCATCTTTTGAAGCCCCATTGACCCAAGTCAGCCCAATTCTTTCCTATCCAGCGTTCAACCCCATCAGCTCAAGAAGCTTGCAATCCAATAGCCCATTTTCGGCCAAAAAATAAGAAGAAACCCTTTTAGCCTAAGTATCCAACACCTTTCTTAGGCCAAGTTGTTAGCCCTACACGCCCTCAACTTTCTTTCACACTCCTTCAGCCCCATTCATCACTCGCCAACACTTCCCTTGCTAGCCCAATGCACCACCAGTTTAGTTTCTCTTAAAGCCCAGTCCATTAAGCATAAATAGTCCAATCCACTCCTTCTCTTTAATCCAACCTGATCTAACCCATTGCTTAACCTACCCGACCCACTTAACTGCAGCATCCAGTGGCTTCTCTCTTTCATTTCCTCTCACCCACACAGCCAGCTCATGCCAAGCTTACCTGATTCCACATGTCCACTCACTCGCCATTTTCTCTGGCTGGTCCCCTTCTCTCTCATTAATCTCGCTGCCAGTACACAACACGCCCTTGTCTCCTCTCTGTTACCATTACAACGACTTCATTCTTCTTCTTCATCTCTCTCATATGTGGCTCATCACCTCACCTTTGATCATGGATGCTCCTGAGCCTTAGATGCAAGGGGACTTGGCTTTAAGAAAGGGATTGGAGGTGGTGAAAAGGGTGAGGGATACCACTCTCTATTTGGAAGCATTTTCTGAAAGGGAGTTGTTTCTTGGGTGAAGGAAAGGGTAGAGTTCAGAGAGGGAGGTAACCCATTCTTTGGTTGTATTCCCTTCTATTTCGTCATTAATTTGTAGCCTCATGAGCAAAGGGGTATTCGTGTATCATATTTGACTTGGGGAAAATGTGATGAATTATTTTGCAAATTCGTTTTTGGTTCATGATAAGTTATAAGCGTGTCAACATTTTATTTTGTCCATTCTTTCTTTATTTTATTATCAATATTTTAAAATGTACAAAAATTTTTAAGTAAATATAAAAGCACAAAAAAAATAAGAAAATGCAAAAAGAAAAAAATTGAAGAAAAATAATAACAATAAAGAAAATCAAAATATAACAATTCCAAATTGCTCTTCGGCCTAATTTCAGACAACTCATCTTCTGAAGTCCCATTAACCCAAGTCAGCCCAATTCTTCCCTCACTAACATTCAAGCCCATTAGCCCAAGGAGCTTGCAATCTAATAGCCCATTTTAGGCCAAAAATTAGAAGAAAACCTTTTAGCCCAACGCATCACCAGCTCAGTTTCTCTTCAAACCCAGTCCATTAAACATAAACTAGTCCAATCCACTTCATCAAACTCCCTTGGCTCTTCTTTTCTTCTCCTAACCGCAACACCTAGTGGCTTTTCTCTTTCATTTCCTCTCACCCACATAGCCAGCTCATGCCAAGTTTACCTGATTCGACATGTATGCTCACTCGCCATTTTCTTTTGCTGGTCCCCCTTCTCTCTTGTTTTCCTCACTGCCAGTACACAACACACCCTCGCCTCCTCTTTGTTACCGTTACAATGGCTTAATTCTTCTTCTTCATCTCTCTCATACGTGGCTCATCACCTCACGTTTGATCATGGATGCTCTTGAGCCTTAGATGCAAAGGGACTTGGCTTTAACAAGGGGATTGGAGGTGGTGAAATAGGGGGACTACTACTCTCTATTTGGAAGCATTCTCTAAAATGGAGCTGTGTCTTGGGTGAAAGAAAGGGTATAGTTCAAAAAGGGAGGTAACCCATGCTCTGGTTGTATTCCTTTCTATTTCGTTACTATTTTGTCAACTCCTGAGCAAAGAGGTATTCGTGTATTAGATCTCACTTAGGGAAAATGTGATGATTTATTGTGCAAGTTCATTTTTGGTTTGTGAAAAGTTATACATGTTTTCTTTTTTATTCAATTTCATCTCTGTTTTTGAAAGTATGATGTTCATCTTCTTTCCAAGATAAGTTATTCTTGAGTTCATAACTGATTTTGTTTTAGTGTTCAAAGCAACATGTTATTTGGGATTTTGAATATGTGCATTTAGTAAAAGAGTTCAAATCTGGCTTCATTTATAGGCATTGTTCGGGTAGTTGATATTCTACTTATAAAATGATGATTGCTCTTGCTTCTTGAATGATATGTTCTTGCCTATTTACTTGGAACTTGTTTCCTGAAAATACAATGTGGTTCCCTTTTTAGATTTTGTCTGAAACAAACTTGATTTAGTTTGTGATTCAATTTGTGTCTGTGTTTATAATTTGATATTATTTTTTGAACTACGATGGAATTAGATCTTGTTTTATTTCTTTTATGAAACTAACAATTTGGTTATAGTCATGAGTTGCAAATTAAAATTTCTGGGTTATGACTTTGTGAATGTTTAATTTGAGCTTATTACTTGAATAATGTTTTTGTGTGATTGTTTAGTTGGGATGAATTTTTTTTTTTAGTTTTAATGCTTCCAAGAAGTTTTGTTGTTTCTTTTTATTCTTATGCTGGGTTGTAGTTCATTTATTGGTATTTAGTTTTACTTTGCTCCCTCATTCTCCTCTTGTAAGGCATAAGCCATCTCCATTTTCTTTTATTTTACTTATTTTGCTATTTTCTTTATTATTATTTTATTTTCCTTTAACCCCTGCAAATGAGTGAAAGGTGTCCAATGCACCTTACTTCTTTTTAGAAAATAACAAAAATAAAGTAAATGTTTTTCAAAAGTCAAATAAGGCCGTTTTTCTTAGAAAATAAATTAAATAAGTTTTCACTATGTTAAAAACAAAAAAGAATATTTTGGAATTTTATTTATTTTGAAAACCATTTGTAAATAAGTGATTTCCAAACCCAAATCTTTCTTTGATCAAGTTGTTTCTATTTAAAAATTGAAAATGAGTTTCAAAGGCTCATTGAACCAAAGTTTTTTGGGCTCAAATGAAGTATTATTCGAACTTTGGGTTTCAAGGGCTGAATTTAATATGTATTTTAAAGGAAAGATTCTTCAGGCCAAAATTATGAAATTAAAGGTGATTATAAAATTAATATTATTTATTATTTTCACATATTAATTTGTTTGTTGCTCCAAATGTGATTCCAAGGATCACTTTACTTTTTTATAAGCTTTTAGTGGAGGTTTATTTTCCCCAGAAGTCCTAGTACCTTTATACTTTAAGTGGAAGTTCATCTTCCTTTAGAGTCTTAATTCCGATAGGGTTTGGGTGAAGGTATATCCTCTCACATTGTCCTCACCCTTTTGGCTTTGGTGTAGGTTTATCCTTTCACATTGACTATTCATCCATAGGCTTTAGGTGGTGATATATCCTCCCACATTGTCCTAACCTTTTGGCTTTGGGTGGAGATTTATCCACCCACATTGACCACTCTTCTCTAAGCCTTGGGTGGAGGTTTATCCTCCTACATTGCCCACTCATCTATAGGCCTTGGGTATAGGTTTATTTGTTTATATTTATTTTTAGCTTTAATGCTTGGAAGAAGTTTTGCTATTTCTTTTTATTCCTATGTTGCATTGTAGTTTCTTCATTGGTATATGGAGTTTTATTTTCACCCCTTTAACCCCAATGTGTAAGGCATAAGCTATTCTCTTTTATTTTTTTTGTTAGTTACGTCGAAGTAGTTAATTATTTTCTTCAAATAAGATGGAAGGCGTCCAATGCACCTTAATTATTATTCAAGGAAGTAACAAAAAAAAAAAATTGAAATAAAGATTTTCTAAATTAGTTAAAATCCTAAAGGTTTTTTTTAAAAATAAATTAAATAGGCTTTTTGCTTGTTAAAAATGAATATTTTGGTTTTCTTTTTATTTAAGCCATTTGTAAGCAAATAATTTAAAAGGCCTATTATATCATTTTTGAACAATTTGGGTTCCAAGTGCCCAATTTGATTGAACCATTTTTGGTGACTTGTTAGTGACTTAATGTGAAGGACCCAATGGGTTAAATAAATAATAATTATAAAATGAGGGCTTTCTTGAAATTAAAAGTACTCTTTTATTCTCAAATGGTACTTCGTTCATTCCTTCAAGTGTGATTCCAAGGATCACTCTAATTTTTATAGGCTTTAAGTGGAATGCTATCTTCCCCCAGAGACCTAATATTTATAGGCTTTAAGTGGAAGTTCATCTTCCCCTAGATTCCTAATTCTTTTAGGCTTTTAGTGGAGGTCTATTCTCCCCAAAAGTTCTAGAACCTCTAGGCTTTAAGTGGAAATCTATCCTCCCCTAGAGTCTTAATTCCTAGGCCTTAAGTGGAAGTCCATCTTCCCCTATAGTCTTAATTTTAATAGGCTTTAGGTGGAGGAATATCCTCTCACATTCTCCTGACCATTGGCTTTTGTTGGAGGTTTATCCTCTCACATTGACCATTCATCCATAGGTTTTGGGTGGAGGTACATCCTCCCACATTGTCCTAACCTTTGGCTTTAGGTGCAGGTTTATCCTCCCACATTGACCACCTATCTATACGCCTTGGGTAAAGGCTTATCCTCCCAAATTGTCCTAGCCTCTATAGATTTTGGACAGAGATTTATTTTCCCACATTATCTAAAACAGTTCCTGTATTAGGGAAAAGATCATATATCCTTCTTAGGCAATTTTCAATCAAAACAATCTCGAACTAGATGGACCTTGATTCCTTTTGAGGTATGTAGGCACTTGCCTAGTAATTTCATTTTTCATCTTTCCATCACCGCATTAACAAAAATTGGGTAATTAAAATAAGTTTAAGCACAAGCGATCTAGGGTTAGGGATGGACATTGTTGGGTACCTAATACCTTCCTTGCACATAACTAGACTCCCAAACCTTTCCTTTGATTTCAAGGGCCAGTATTTGGATTTAAAGGATTCCAATTATCATTCTAATTAATTGGTGGCGATATCATATTTTAATCTCTATGTTTTTCCCTTTTGTTGGCTTAAGGTTATGACGATGTGCCTTTTCTGGTCTTCACATTGTGATAGTTTGGTGACTCCACTGGGGATAGTTAGAGAGTCAAGCTTTTTAGTTTGCTTGTGCTTTTAAAGTTTGTTGTGTTCTTGTTACCCCTCCCCTTTTGGCCTTATAACTTCTTCATAATTTATGTGTGTGATTGTTTAAATTGCTTTCCATAATGGTATGCTTTATTGGAACCTTAGGATAAATGACAATAACTACAACATCTATTTACACCTTAGGGTAGACGACCTTTCACTGCTTCGTTTTGCTATTTGAGGGTTGTTGTTGGGTAGATGAATTAGGGCTTAAGGTTTGTATGCTCTTCACACACTATGCACCATATACAACCTTTGCACACACTTTAGGCCCTATACCCTAGTATGTGAGAACCTAGGATTAGAATTGGTGGTAGCATAGTGATGCCTAGTGGAATTTATTCTCCAAGGTATTCATGAAAGCCTCCGCTCAGATTGTTAACTCACTTATTCAGTTGGTTGCATGTAGAGGCTTTGTTCACCATTGCAATTGCACTTGAAAGTCTACATCCTCACTGTTTCAGTGGGGGTAGTTTGTTCTAAAGACCATTCCACTAGGATCATAGGCCTACCATAAAGCCAGTGCACTATTAAATTGACTGTAGAAGTTAGGGCTTAACCACTCAAGATAGGTTTATTTACCCTAAAGCCACCTAAGTAGGACAGTAAAGAGTGTGTTTTGTCTTCTCTTTTTTTTTTTTTCTTTTTACCTATTGAAATTCATTGTTTTAAAAAAGAAAATAACAAAAAAAAGTGAAAAAGAGTTTTACATGACCTCACCTTGCACGATTTTTTTTTTCCTTTAAAAAAATGGTATTCTCATAATTTTCCATTACCATTATGGGGTTTGGTGTCAAGGTCCTTGAATTGTCAAAGCTAAGAAGATTGGCATTAAAGATAGACTCAAATGTGTTTTTCTTTCACTCAATTATGCATATTTTCTAGACAATACCCATGTGACAATTTTATACCTTCTTGGGACATTGTTAACTAGGTTTTTCTTTATGGAGTATTGTATTCTCAATATAAGCATGGGTCGGGATGAAGTCCTTAATGTTAATCTTCATTATTCAAAGAGTACTGAACGACATTAAAACAACTAATGGTAAGCTTTATACCCTAAAAATAAAATTTGATGCATTTTATTTTTAACAAAGAAAAATAACAAAATCACACTATTAGGCCTACAAGGAAGGCTTTGTCCAAGCATTCTTGCTCTCTCAGGACTATATATGAAACGACTATGACTATGTCGATTGAGCCATCTAATTCTAAAAACATGCAAAGACTAGAAAATTGCTTAGATCAGCTTCAAGAAAAGATGTCAAAGCTCATGACTCTTATGTCTGATAGTATGAGAAGCAGGGAACTAGTTCATCAATTGCAAGAGTCATTGCACTATGGTCAGTCCTCTGGGGTACCACCACTACCATTGGTTGTTAATTTCCCAGGAGATGAGGGAAATACTATGACCAGACATCAGGGAATGTATACTTATGACCTGGTACCATTTGTGCCACCCTCAACGCCTGAGGAGTCACAGAAAGAAAGAAAGAGTTTGACCAGATCTTGAGGATAGAAAAAAAGTTAAGAGCTCTGCAAGGAGTAGGATCAAATGGAGTGGTTAGTGCAAATGAGTTGAGGTTAACTCTTAGTGTATGTATTCCAAAGGACTTCAAAGTCCTAGAGTTTGAAAATTTTGATGGGAGCCCGAACCTTCAGTTTTAGTTGCAATCTTATTGCACAGAGATGGCCATGGTAGATGATGACGAAACACTGTTGTTGAACTTCCATAAAAGTCTCACTGGGTCCGTACTACAATGGTATATGATGTTGGATCACTCGAGGGTCAGCATGTGGGAGGACATAGCTGACACTTTTCTTAAGAATTACCGCTTCAACCATGATACAGCCCTAAGCAGGGAGCAGCTATAGGTTATGTAAAAGAAAGAGAAAGAAACTTTGAAGGAGTACACCTAGAGGTGGCATAAGTTAACAGCTGATGTTCAACCTCAAATGACCAATTCTAAGACTTGTTCTTACTTCTTGGGAATGCTGGAAGCTCTCTATATTGGTATAATGGCAAGAAGTACCTTCAAAGATCTTTATGACCTAATCAAAGTAAGGGAAAGAATTGAAGTGCTGATAAGGCTGGAAAGATACCAGTTGGAAATTGTGAGCCCACAAGATAGGGGTAACAGAAAAGTTTCTTTCAAAAGAAAGAGTCGAGGGTCGGCTATATTCAAGGGCCAACTCAAAAGTCAAATCCTCCACTAAATCAATTGACTAGGAACATGTAGCCATTCCCAAACTTTCAAATGTTAAACATTAAGCTTTACAAGAAGTTATTTAATGGTTATGTTATAGGCTCAGTGCTAGTCATACCGTTTTAACTGCCCTACCCAGCTTGGTATAACCCTAATACACAATGTTAATATCACTTCGATATTATTGGCCATAAAATAGAGAATTGCATGGCATTCAGGAAGAAAGTCATGAGCTTGAGCCATCAACTTGGACCATAATGGCCTAAGCATTAATACCAACCTTTTCCCATCCATAGAGGAGATGGTTTAGTCAATCCCATCATGAGGGATGATGAGAAATGAGATCATCAAATTAGGTTGGATCAAGGAGGCTAGATTCTTAATTACTATGGTTCAGAGATGATTCACAATGTTTACAACTTTTAGTGTTGTTTAATTTTAGTCTTGACTTATTTAGCTAAAGTCCAAGGCCATCTGATTTTTAAGGGTGGACCTTATCTTATGCTTTGTATAAAAACTTGCAAGTTTGTTCTTTTGTTTATTATCTATGTTCTGGCATTAAATATTCCTATTTTTCATTTCAATTCCCTCATTCAGGGAAATTCTCCTTTCAATTTTCTCATAATCTGGAGATTTTTCAATGTCCGTTATTTGATTCTCATGTTGAAATTGATATAAACATTTGTGCCTTCAAAGAAGAGCATAATGAAGTAGAAAAATTTTGCAAAAATATTTGAACAATTGGAAAAAAGAACACATCTCCATAGTGAGAGGACAAAAAAAAGATCAATCAACTTTGGAAAAAAAAAGAATGAAAGAGCTCAACATTTTGAGTAGTCTAAAAGTCCAAAAATTGAAAACATGCATGAGTTGGCAAAACCAGTGAATTTTCACTCAGTCAAATGCTACTATGCATAAATGAAAAATGAAAAAATGAAAAAAGAAAAAAGCCCACTAAGCCGAAAACCCAAAACAGTAGTTTAGGAAAAAGGTAGGGCATCAATTTGAAAAGAACCCATACTCAAAGAAATCGGATAACCAAACAAAAATTTGAAATCAGTGCAATAATGCGAGAACCTATAACTGAAGTAATTTTTCTGTTGGATATGATTGTCATAAATAATATGCTTTTGTCAAAAGGTTACAAGGTGTATATTGGTTACAATATAACAATTAATGTTTGCGGAAGTTGAAGAACTCAATTGGGGCAAAATTCTATCACCCCTTTCTTTGGTTATGTCTCTTGCTTCAATAAAAGGAATTTTGTTCATCTAACAAACTCCAAAGGTCTTATGACCCCTTTTTTTTTTCTGTCACCTGCTTCAATAGAAGATGTTTGTTCATCTAATGAGCTTCAAAGGTCTTATGACCCTTTTGCTTTTCTATTAACTTGCATTAATAAGGGAGGTTTATTCACCTAATAAACTTCTTTCTTAATAATCAAACCGGGGCAATATCGTGCCGTCTTCAAATTTTGACTTTCTGTCATTTTTGTAAAGGATTTATGATCCCTTTCTCTTTCAACATACTTGCTTCTCTAAAAGAGGTTTATTCACCTAATAGACTTCTTCCTTAATATATTCATTAGATGAAATTTGAGTGGATTAATAAAGGTTGAGTTTAACACTACTTCTTAGTGTTTCATTGTTAATTAGTTTTACATTTTAGGAATCAAGAACAACTTACTTGACATGGTTTGAACCAATATCAAGTTGTTTACAAGGTTAAGACTCAATTCTTATTCTTGAAAGGAATGATTAAAACAAAAAGAAGGGAAATAGAAGAAAAATGTCTGTTAAGTTGAAAACTCGAAAAGGCAGCTTAGACAAAAGTTAGGGAAGCCTGTTAAGTTGAAAACCTGAAATGGTAGCTTAGGAAAAATTAGAGCATCAAATTAAAGAGGGTCCGTAACTAAGGAGTTCGGACATTCAAGCAATGATGAGGTTGGAACAATAATGTGAAAGATTGAAACTAGGGTAAATTTTAAAGAAAATATTGCTATCAACGACAAACTTTTGTTAAAGGACACAAGATGCATATCAATTGTAGTATAGGAATTAAAGGCTGCACAAGTTGAAGAGCTCAAACTAGGGCAAGATTTTCATTGTCTCCACATTTTGCCATCTTATTGAAATATTACTTGACAGGGTCTAGAATGGTATCAAGTTTTATTTGTGAATGACTAAGGTTAAATGCTTGTTGAAAAAGAGAAAGTCAGCAAAAAAGGTAATTTTGATGTTCCACTTGGATAGGCAGTCTAAAGAAAATGAGGAACTAATTCTAGTGAGAGAGAACGATTTGCTTAAGTCTTCCTTGGAAGTGCAAGGTACATGTTTAAAATACTTGCATTGATTGAAAAACCTTTAGTGGTATGAGATTATGTCCCTTGCTTGGTTCCCAATTTTCCAGTTATGTGTGATCTTATTCCTATGTTTGGTTCCCAAGTTCCAGTTATGTGTGGTTTTATTCCTATGTATAATTTCCAAATTTCTAGTTGCTTGCAGTTTTATTCCCTTTACCTGGTTTACCAAATTTCCAGTTGCTTGTGGTTTCATTCCCTTGCTTGGTTTCAAAATTTCTAGTTACTTGGTGTTCCGTTCCCTTGCTTGGTTTACCAAATTCTAGTTGCTTGAGGTTCCATTCCCTTGCCTGATTTCAAAATTTTTAATTGTTTGCAGTTCCATTCCCTTACTTGGTTTACCAAATTCCAATTGCTTGTGGTTCTATTTCCTTGCTAGGTTTACCAAATGTTTATTACCATTCCATTCCCTTGCCTGGTTTCAAAATTTTCAGTTGCTTGTAGTTTCACTCCCTTGCTTGGTTTATCGAATTCTAGTTACTTATGGTTCCATTCCCTTACTTGATTTCAAAATCTCCAATTGCTTGCAGTTCATTCCCTTGCTTGGTTTACCAAATTCCAATTGCTTGTGGTTCCATTCCCTTACTTGGTTTACAAAATTCTAGTTGCATGCGATCTTATTCCCATATTTGGTTCCCAATTTCCCAGTTGCATGTGGTTTTATTCCCATGTTTGGTTCCTAATTTCCCAATTGCTTGCGGTCTTATGCCTATGTCTGTTTCCTAATCTCCTAGTTGTATGCGGTCTTATTCCCATGTCTAGTTCCCAATTTCCTAGTTGCATGTGGTCTTATTTCCATGTTTGGTTCCCAATTTCCCAACTGTATGCAGTCTTATTCCCATGTCTGGTTACCAATTTCCTAGTTGCATTTAGTCTTGTTCCCATGTCTGGTTACCAAATTTCCAATTGTATATGGTCTTATTCCCATGTTTGCTCATAGACGAAATATGTATTTTTTTTTATCTTTACTTGTTCTTTATAGGTAAACTTGAAAAACCATCGGTTTTTCATTTTTCCCATCAAGAAACAAGTAAAGAACAATTCAATTTGATGGAGTGTTACCAACCAAGGTAGATGACTTATCCTTTTACCAACATATACAATCTTGGGTGGAGAAATCATATTAACTTCTCCTAGAAGACTAACAATAACCTTGGATATACTCAAAACTCAAGACCGAGTCAATATCAAAGCTAAGACGAGTGACCCAATCAACATGGAAACCAACCTTGGAAGAAAACTTTATTCAAGCTAGTCAAGAGAACCATGAATGACACGATCAAAAGATTGGATTCCTTAGAGGCCTTAATGAAGAGGGCGGAAATACAAATTGGGTAAATTACGAAACAGTTGCAAATCAGTAGGGAAAATTGCCAAGCCAACCTGAGCAAGCGAAGGTTATTACAATCATTTGAAGTAGTAAAACTATTAATAAAGATTTTGATGATGACATTCTGATGATTTACCACTTGATGCAGGAAATTTAAATGAGGAGCAAAGAGATAACAAAGTTCCCATGGACAGTCAAGCTAAGGAGCCTAAATCATATAAGCGGTCAGAGAATAACAAAGAAGAGTCTTTTTCTCCTTTGCTCCATAAGGTGGCTAATCCCTATACACTCCTAATTCCTTGTCCAAACCATCTAAGAGAAGTTGCTATTGCAATGCTCCAACCAAACTTGCCTCATAAGCTAAAGGATCTAGGAAGTTTTAACATCATCCACACTATAGGGGACAAAAAGATTGCTAAAGCCTCACTGGACTTAGGATCAAGTATCAATCTCATGGCTTATTCACTATACTTACAACTAGGTTTGGGGGAGCTTAAGCCCACAACTATGTCCTTTTAGCTTGGGATGGGTTAATTAAATATCTAAATGGCTTAGTCAAATTAGACACACTTATTGTTCTTGTAGACTTTGTGGTTTTGGAAATAGAATGAGCCTCAAATGTGGATATAGTGCATACAATTCTTCTTGGTAGGCTATTCATGACAACAATCAAGACAAATATTGATATCTATATAGGGAAGTTAACTATGACAATCTTGAGAGAGATTGTACAATTTAAAGAAAAGGTAAAGGATAAGTATGAGGCTGCTCTTACTGATGAGATGGTGAAGAAAATAAAGAGTTAAGTGCACCCTCCTTAACAAGAAAGGGAAATGTCTTACTAAGACGTTAAAGAAAGTGCTTGGTGGAAGGCAACCCACCCATATTTGGTAGTATCTTTTTAATTTTCTTTTTATTTACATTTTTTTAGTATGTCACATATTTGTTCCCTTCTAAAACACTTTTCTAAACACATGCTTTATTTTCACAGATTGATGACAATGTTTAGTCTAGGTTTGGGTGTGCAAATAGAAACAAAAAAAATTTCATGCTTTAATTCACTTTTTGGTGAATCATTAAGTCTTTATACACTTTGTATTTATTTTCTTTAACACTTCTAAAGCTTGTTGTGAGTGTTGATGCATGTTCATATTCCATAAACTGTGCTCTTGATGTTGATAATGAGAACTTAAATTTGATGATTAAGGATTCAAATAGTAGAGACTACCTTTTGAGTTCTTTCGGCCTTAAGCATTTTGTTATGAAAGTTAGTTTCTTTCTATTCTTTTAAACACTTTTCGTTATGATCCTAATTGTTAGATGATCTCCATATGTTTTGTATTAAATGTTAGGATTTTATACATCAATTGAAGAATTATGTTGTTTATTTTTATTATTTTAGTTAAATTAATTGAGTAAGAAATTTGAGTATATGCCTGTCTTTATACTGTATTTCATAATTGACTTCTTGTGCTAAATATATATATACTTGTGGGGTTATAGCCAAAATTTCTAGGACAAAACCATCTTTGCTTATCTTCAAAGTATAAAAAAAAGAGGAAAAAAATATACATATACAAAAAAAAAAGAAAAAGAAGAAGAAAAATAATAGATAGAGGCGATTCCAAGTTCTTTAAAGGATGTGAAAATTGTCATTACAAAATTGAAAAGAAAATAATTGTGGTACCAATGATGCTTTGGCAATTCCATGAAGTCAAGTCCTTATTTATTGATAAGCACATACTTGATATTTCTTTCTTGGGGCATTTGATTAAAATATGATATAGGCAATGTGGTCTATTTATAATCCTAATATTTAATTCCTTTCATGAGATATATTTTGTGAACATTTGAGTGATTATTGATTATATCTATATTCATATATGAATTTATATTTGCTATTTTTTGTTTATATAACTTCTATTTGCATATGCTTGATGATTGTTTTAGAACCTAGGATTAGTGTGCTTTAATGAGTGAATATGTGAGATTTAGAGTCAAAACCAATTGAGATTTTTGACATTGGATTTGGGAGAAAACAATGTGGATATATTTTAAGTATTGGAATATGGATGTGTATATGCATTTAATCTGAATAATGAACTTTGTTGTGTTAGGATTTTAAATATAATTGTGTATAAAATATTTAATTATTAGCCACATTGAGAATTAAGGTATGGAAGTTTTGTTAATTTTTTTTTAATTTTATTGGTCAATCTTTTTCTTTTTGTTTTGCTCGAGGACTAGCAAAATCTAGCTTTGGGGGAATTTGATAAATCAATATTTGTCCCAGTATTTTGTGATATTTACTCTTTTATATGTTTTAATTTAGAATTATGTTATTTTGATGTTATTTTTGTGTATTTGTAGGAAGTGCCAAAGAAGAGCTTGATGTATCTTATTTCTAAATAATAATAATAAGAAAAAAATTTATTCCTCCATCAATTTCCTTCTTCCACTAGGATTATTGCCTTCCTTTTCTTCCAAAATTCTTCCATCAATTTCCTTCCCTCGTTAGGACTTATATTTTCCTCCCTATAAAATCTCCTACCACTCACAGACCATCACCTTGTCCTTCATTTTTTTTTCTCCTCTATCCTTTCTTCTCCTTTGCACAACCCACGCCATAGTTCATCTCATCACCATAGCTAGTTGTCATGTGATCATCGTCAGCCACCACAACCATCTTTGAACACGACACCATCCATCTCGCAGTTGTTGAAGATCCACAACACTGGAAACCACCATCCCATTTGCAGCATCGTCGTCATTTAGGGAGAGATTTTCTCTTTTTATTTTATTTTCCCTTCTATTTATTTTCATTTTGCAACATGTTTGGGACTTTTGTAATTAAGTTTATTAGATTAAATTTAACTATAATAAGCTAAATATATTGTGGTTGTTTAGTTTAGCTATCAACAATGTATTGAATATTTTGGTGAATTGTTTTTAATGCAAGTTTGATATTATTTCTTATTCATTGGTCCTAATACCTTGAAACAAAATGGGAGAACAATTCTCCATATAATGTTAGAAGAGATGAAGTGATCTTTGAAACAATTTAATTGGGCCCTCAAAACCCTTTTGGTGACAAGTGACTATTTGGTCCTTCAAAAATGTTTGAGAAAAGTGGCTAATTGGGATAAATCCAAAATCATTTTCAACTATGACCTTTAAAGAAAGTTGGGTCTTAAACCCATGATGATTTTCAAAGTAATTTGAGCTTTTTGAAATTTCTTGGGAACAAGAGCTATTTAGGCCTTTGAAACCCCTTTTGAAATATTAACTTAGCTTTTTGCATAGAAAGACTTTAGCTTCCATGGGGAACCTAATTTTAACTCTTAAAACTTATTAAAATAAGTTGTTGGCCTTGGACCCACCAGTTATTTTCAAAGATGAAGATAAATGCAAAATACTTCATTTTGAACAAAACTGCGTCCTTTTATATTCAAAAGCTTTTGGAGCCTAACAACTTAGAAAATTCTTTTTTCAAAAAATTTTCCTTTAAAGAAGAAAACCAAACGCAATCCATAAACCAAAGAACCATAATAAACCACTAGAATTGATATGAACCAGAGAAATAAAAAATAATAAAATCGAGAAAAATAAACAGGGGAACAAAGGGAAAATTTAGACTTACAGCCTGAAGGAAGGAAGGAAGGAAGGGAAAGGGTCGTTTCAGTGAAAGAGGCTAATTAGTTTAAGGGGTGGATTGGGCTTGTAGAGGTTGGGCTGATGTGGTTTTAAGAAAAATAAAGGGGAAGGTCAGGTCAGAAAAATAAAAGAAAGGAAGGGAAATGATAGTTGAGCTTTGGTGAGTTGGGTTGTTTAGTGAGAAAAATGGATCAAGCCTCTAAAACAACAAAATTAAGCTAATACATATTTTTTTGTTTTTGTTTTGAATTTTGTTTTTTTCTTTTTTATCTTCATAAGTAAAATAATAAAAGAAACAAAGGTAGAACCTTTGTACTTTTATATATTTTTAAATTTTATTATTTTTGTATTTTTGTATTTTAATTTTTTTGACGTTTAAATAACAAATAATAATTAAAGAAATGCCAGACAAAATATGGCGTTTACAGTAGAGAGTCAAGCCCTTTTTGGTTTGTTTGTGCTTTTCTTGTGGTTTGTTACCCCTTCCCTCTTTTGTTGTAATAAGGGTTGTTTCTTTGCTTTAGCATATTGTTCATATTTGCTTTAACTGCTTTAGCAATTGAGTCCATATGCTTTATCGTAATTTTTGCATGTGATTGTTTAAAATTTCTTTCCATAAAGGCATGCTTTGTTGGAACCTTTGGGTATAAGACTATAACAACAATATCTGTTTACACCTTAGAGTAGATGACCTTTAACTACTTTGTTATGCTTTTTTAAGGAAGTTGTTCGGTAGAGGAATTAAGGCTTAAGGTTTGTATGCTCTTCACACACACTATGGATTATACATAACCTTTGCACACACATTTGGTCACTATACTCGGGTTTGTGAGAACTTCAGGTTAGAATTAAAGGTGGCGTAGTGATGCCTAGTGAGATTTATTCTCCTAGGTATTCATGAAAGCCTCCACTCAGATTATTAACTCACTTTTTTAGCTTTTTGCATGTGGTGGCTTTGTTCACCCTTGCAATTGCACTGGAAAGTTGAGATCTTCACTAGTTCAATAGGGGCAGTCTATTCTAAAGGCCATTCCACTAGGATTATAGACCTACCATGAAGCCGGTTCACTATTAAATTGACCCTAGATGCTACCTTGTGGTTAGGACATGACCATTGAGGATAGGTCTATTCAACCTAAAGCCAACCTAAACAGAGCAATGAAGAGCGTGTTTTGTTTCCTCTCTTTTTTCGTCTTTTTACCTATTAACTTTCATTGTTTTCAAAAAAAACAACAGAAAAAGTGAAAAAGAGTTTTACATGACCTCACCTTGCACGGTTTTTTTTTTCATTAAAAAAATGGCATTTTCATCATTTTCCATTACCATTATGGGGTTTGGTGTCAAGGTTCTTGAATTGTCAAAGCCAAAAATTTGGCATTAAAGATGAACTTAAATAAGCCACTTTTTTGCTTAATTTCATATACATTGTTTCCAACTAGACAATACCCATGTGACGGTTTTATACCTCATTGGGACATTGTTAACCATGCTCTTCTTTATGGAGTATTGTACTCTTAATAGGAGCATGTGTGAGGATGAAGTTCTTAATGCTAATCTCAGCTCATTAAAGAGTTCAATATTTGAATGAACAACGTTTAAACCATTAATGGTAAGCTTGACACTAAAAATAAAGCTGATTCATTTTGTTTTTAATAGAGAAAAATAACAAAATCAAACTATTGTTCCTGTAAGGATGGACATCTAGGACTATGTCGATTGAACCAAGAATTGCTAAAAACATGCAAACACTGAAAAATCATAGAAATCAGCTTCAAGAATAATTGTTGAAGCTCATGACTCTTGTGTTTGACAATATGAGGAATAGGGAATCAGTTTAACCACTACAAAAGTCATTGCACTTTGGTCAGTCCTCTGGAGTACCACCGCCACCCTTGGTTGTTAACTTCCTAAGAGATAAGGGAGATACTATTATTGGACATTCAGGAATGTATAGTTTTGACTCAGTACCATTTGCGCCACCCTCAAGCCTAATGAGTCAAAGAAAGAAAAGAAAATGTTGGATTAGGTTATCATGATAGAAGAAAAGTTAAGAACTTTACAAGGAAAAGGATTGTATAGAGCAGTCAGTGTAAAGGAGCTGAGGTTGACTCCTAATTTCTATATTCCAAAAAACTTCAAAGTTTTAAATTTTGAAAAAATATGATGGGAGCACAAATCCTTAATTCCACGGGGATGGCTATTGTAGGTGATGATAAAAAATTGTTGTTAAACCTTTTGCACAAAAGTCTTACTAGATCAGCACTACAATGCTATATGTTGTTGGATCACTCGAGGATCAGTAGGCGGGAGGAGTTGGCTGACACTTTCTTAACCATTACCACTTCAATCTTGATATAGCCCCAACCAAGTAGTAGCTACTGGTCTTGCAGAAGAAAGAAAAGGAAACTTTTAAGGAGTATGCCTAGAGATGGTGGAAGTTAATGGTAGATGTCTAGCCACCAATAACAAGTTTTGACACTTGCTCATACTTGGGAATGTAGTTGAAAGTTCCCTATATTGATCTGATAGTAGGAAGTACCTACAAAGACTTTTCTGACCTCATCAAAGTAGGAGAAATAATTGAAGTGCTAGTAAAGGCTAGAAAGATACTAGTTGAAAATGATGAGCTTGCAAGACAAGGGCAAAAGAATTTTTTTTAGAAAAAAGAGGTAAAGGTAGGCTATGTACAAGTGCCAAGAGAAGGGTCAAATCATCCACAAAATCAGTTGTATAGAAACATCGTCCTATTCCCAAACTTTCAAATGTCAAACATTGAGCTTTACAAGAAGCTGTTTGATGTTTGTGTCATAAGCTCGATACTAGTTGAATCATTTCAGTTACTCTACCTTGCTTGGTATAACCCTAATGCCCAATGTGTATATCACTTTAGTATTATTAGCCACACAGTAGAGAATTGCACAACATTCAGGAAGCAAGTTATGAGCTTACTTAAGCATGAAACCGTATATCTAGATCATAATGGCTTAAGTATCAATGCCAATCCCTTACTCAACCATAGAGAAAATAGGTTAGTCAATCCCATCATAAGGGATGATGAGAAGTGAGATCATCGAATCTAGCTAAATCAAGGAGGCCAACTTCTCTACTACTGTGGTGCAAAGTCAATTCATTATGTTTACAATTTTGAGTGTTATTTAATTTCAGTCTTGACTCATTCAACTGAAGTTCAAGGCCATTTAATTTTTATTAAGTGTGGACTTTATCTTATCATTTGAATAAAAATTTGCATTTCATGTTTTTATCATTTCTTTGTTCTAGTTTTAAATATTTTTAGCTATTATCACAATTTCCTCATTCAAGGAAATTATTCTCTCTCAATTTTCTCACAATCTTGAGATTCTTCAATGTTCATTCTTTGATTCTCATGTTGAAATAGATATGGACATTTGTGTCTTCGAAGAATAGCATAATGAAGTAGATAATTTGCAAATAAATATTTGAACAATCAGAAAAAGGAACAAGTCCCCAGACTGAAAAAATAATCAAATTTTGAAAAAGAATAAAAGAGCTCAAGATTATAAGTAGTCCAAAAGGCAAAAAGTGAAAAGGTGCAGGAGTTGGTAAAGGCAGTGAATTTTCACTTAATCAAACGCTATTATGTGTAAATGAAAAATGAAAAAGATAAAAAATATGCTAAGTCAAAAACCAAGAAGGATGACTTAGGCAAAAAAAAAAAAAAAATATATATATATATATATATATATATATATATAGAAAAAGAAATGAAAGAAAAATAGAGAAGAAGCTTGCTAAGGGACTGTTTGTTTGGGCTTACCAAAGAATGTCTTTTCTCTTTTCCTGTAGGAGGAAGGACTTTTTTTTTAAGGATAAGTTGTTTTGTGTTTGAATGCAATAATTAAGAAGGACTTTTGAAAAAGGGTGAACAATTTTGGAGATGAAAGTTTCTATCTTTCTTATTTTTCTCCTTATCAGGAGAAGTTACAATTTTTAGCTTCTCTTTATAGGAGGTTTTCTCCATTTTCATTAACTTATCCTTTTTCTATAAGTCCAAACAAACAGGATATTTTTATCAGAATGCATTATTTTTTGAAAAAAAGTAACTTATTCTCAGAATAAGCCCAAACAAACAGGACCTAAGTCAAAAACCCAAAAAGGCGGCTTAGGCAAAAGTTAGGGCGTCAGTTTGAAAAAAACCCATACTAAAAAGAACTCAAGTAACTAAGCAAAGTTTGAAATCAGTACAATAATGTGAGAATTTACAATTGTAGTAATTTTTCTATTGGATATAACTGTCATCAACAATATTCTCCAATCAATGGATATAGGGTGCATATCAGTTGCAATATGAGAATCAATGTTCATGGAAGTTGAAGAACTCAAATGGGGAAAAATTTCATTGTCCCTTTCTTTGGTTTTTCTACTTTTTACTTCAATAAAAGGAGTTTGTTCATCTAACAAACTCCAAGTGTTTTATGATCCCTTTATTTTTTGTAACCAGCTTCGATAGGAGAGGTTTGTTCATCTAACAACTTTCAAGGTCTTGTGACCTATTTTCTTTTCTATCAGTTGGTTTCAATAAATGAGGTTTATTCACCTAATAAACTTCCTTCTCGATAATCAAAATGGGGCAATATTGTATTGTCTTTGAGATTTGACTTTTTGTCATTTGTTCAAGTGCTTTACAATCTGTTTCTCTTTTTAGCATGCTTTCATCACTAAAAGAGGTTTATTCATCTAATAAGACTTCTTCCTCAATATATTCATTGGATAAGATTTGAATGGATTAATAAAGTTTGAATTGAACATCACTCCTTAATGTTTCATTTTAATTAGTTTTACATTACAGAAATCAAGAACAACTTACTTGACAGGGTCTGAATCGATATGGAGTTATTTACAGTGTTAAGACTCAGTAATTATCTTTGAAAAGAAAAAACAAAGAAGAAGAAAAGAAAAATGCCTGCTAAGTTGAAAACCCGAAAAGGCGACTTAGGCAAAAATTAAGGCATCAAATTAAAAAGGATTCGTAACCAAGGAGTTTGGACATTCAAACAATGATGAGATTGGAAGAATAATGTGAGAAATTGAAACAAGGCAAATTTTCAAGAAAATATTGCTACCAATGACAAGCTTTTGTCAAAAGGGCACAAGTTACATAATCAGTTATGGTATAAGAATCAAAGATTGCACATGCTGAATAGCTCAAACTGGGGTAAAATTTTCATTGTCTCCACATTTTGCCATCCTATTAAAATATGAGCAGATTACTTGACATGGTCTAGACCATTTGTGAAAGACCAAGGTTCAAAGTTTATTTTTGAAAAAAGCAGGTCATTAGGAAAAGGTAATTCTAGTGATCCAATCGGACACGTAGTCTGAAGATCAGGATAAGGAACCAATTCCAGTGAGTGAGAATGGTTTTTAAGTCTTCCTTGAAAGCACAAGGTATATTTTCAAAGTACTTTCTTTGTTTGAAAAAATTTTATGGCAGTACGTGGTTACTTCCTTTGCCCTATCAAAAAAAGATCTCAACAGTATGAGGTTACTCCCCGTTTCGATAAAAATTCTTAAGATCACTTGGTATGAGGACTTAGTACATACTAAATTATCCCATTTCCTTTCGATTTCAAGTGAGGTTCCTGGGTTGATTCATGAAGTGTTCTTTACTAATTTTGAAAATTTTTGGTTTAAGCAGGCAATTCCTTTGCCAGATTCCCAATTATTTTAAGTTTTAGGTAGAGTTTCCCTGGCCAATTCGCGAAGATTTCTTCACTGATTTTGAAAATTCTAGTTTTGTGGGGTGATTCCCTTGTTGATCTTCAAATTTTTCTTTCTAGTTTAAAGAGGCTATTCCTTTACCAGATTCCTTTTCTTTTCGGTTTCAGGTGGAGATTCCTTGGCCAGTTCTTGAAGTATTCTTCACTTATTTTGAAAATTTCTGGTTTAAGGAGGTGATTCCCTTGCTAAATTTCCAATTCCTTTCAATTTCAAGTGGAGATTCCTTGGCCCATTTGTGAAGTATTCTTCGTTAATTTTGAAATTTCTAATTTAAGGAGGTGATTTCCTTACCAGATTCCCAATTCCTTTTGATTTCAGGTGGAGATTCCCTAGCCAATTCGCGAAGTGTTCTTCGCTGATTTTGAAAATTCTAGTTCTATGCGGTGATTCCCTTGCTAATCTTCAAATATTTCTTTCTAGTTTAAGGAAGTGATTCCCTTTCCAGATTCCTGTTTCCTTCAGTTTCAGGTGAAGATTTCCTGACTGGCTAGCTCGTGAAGTATTCTTAGCTGATTTTGAAATTTTCTAGTTTAAGGAGGCTATTCTCTTAGTAGATTTCCAATTCCTTTCAATTTCAGGTGGAGATTCCCTGGCTGATTTGCGATGTGTTCTTTGTTGATTTTGAAATTTTCTAGTTTAAGGAGGTGATTCCCTTGCCAAATTCCTAATTCTTTTTGGTTTCAAGTGGAGATTCCCTGGCCTATTCACAAAGTGTTCTTCACTGATTTTGCAAATTCTAGCTCTGTGCGGTGATTTCCTTACTAATTTTCAAAATTTTCTTTCTAGTTTAATGCGGCGATTCCCTTGTCAAATTCCCATTTACTTTCAATTTATGGTGAAGATTCCCTGGCCAATTCGCAAAGTGTTCTTTGTTAAGTATGAAAATTCTAGCTCTACGGAATGATTCCTTTTGATGATTTTCAAAATCTTCTTTCTGGCTTCATGTGGTGATTCCCTTGCTAGATTCTTAATCTCCTTTCGGTTTCCTGTGGTGTTTACCTTTATATGATTTTGATTCTCTTGTTGGCATGTGGTCTTGTTGGTAGCCAAATTTTATTTTGCTTTGTTGAGTTTGTTCTTGGACAAAATATTGTGTTTTTTTTATCTTTACTTGTTCTTTATAGGTAAACTTGAAAATCGTCAATTTTTTAGTTTCCCCATTAAGAAACAAGTAAAGAGGAGCAATTGTCAACATTATATTTGGTCCACTCTCTTTTCTTTTTATTATTCAAATCGCACAAAAAAAAAACAAATTTTAATGAAATAAATTCAAAAGTAGAAAATTAATTAAAAAAATCCAAAATTGGAAAAACAATGAAATACATATATAAAATCTGAAAAAATATTAGTATTTTAGTGGTTCAAAAATTAGAAAGAAGAATACAAAAATATAAGGAAATATTATAAGTATTAAAAAATGAAATACGAAAACAAAAAACAAAAAAAGCTAATCAGTTTCCTTCTCCTTTGGTCCCAACGTTTTTTTGCTTCAACCCCTTTAGCCATGATAGCTCTGGCCTAGTCTGATTCAGCCCCTCCACCCCATCAGCCTCTTTAGCCCCTCCACCCTATCAAACTCTTCATCCTATCGCATTTAACCCTTAGCCTAATCCTAAGCTTTTGATCCATTCTCAACTAGCCTACTCCTCCTTCTCCTTTAGGATAAGATCGTGGTTGAAGTAGATCGACGCCAGGGGAATTAGTAATGTGTTAGGAGAAATTGGTACAAGAAGTTGTGGATACACTTCTTGATAATGGAATCCGCGGATAACTCAGTGGTGGGACAACACTGATGCTAGTGCTTTTGGTTTTTCAATCACGTGTTTTGTAGTTTCGAGTGGGAACTGTGGTTTTTATTCCTTGAATAGTTTCCTCCAATTAGCTAGGCCCAGAAGGTGGTAACC
The DNA here is from genome assembly GCA_034509205.1 of Ceratonia siliqua. NCBI lineage: Eukaryota > Viridiplantae > Streptophyta > Magnoliopsida > Fabales > Fabaceae > Ceratonia > Ceratonia siliqua. The sequence goes on along the minus strand of JASKGM010060391.1, from coordinate 1,199 downwards.
GGCTTTGGTTCATCACTTAACCTAATCTTTCTTCATTTCCTGACGGTGGCTACACCCTTCCCTTCTCTCTTCAACGCACCAGCCATAGCCACCTCACAATTTTTATTCCAACAACATCACTATCTCATGACCACTCACCATTTTCTCTCACTATTCCTCTCTCTTTCTCGTTTATCTCGCTGCCAGCTCAACCTTTACTCCCTGATTCGTTACAACAGCACCACATCTTCTCTTTGCTCACCTCCTTGCAGATGTTTTGATCCTACGAGCATCTACATGGTTCCTTGGTGAATGGGAACTCTTGGCCCTTGGATTTCAGCATTATTTTTCAGCTATAAAAGAGAGAATTTAGATGGTAAAGGTTCTTGGAGAGAAAATTTTAGGGAGTGATGCTGCAATTATTACTTGGCCATTGGAGATTAGTGTGAAAGAGGAGTCATTTTGTTACATTTAGGAGGAAAGCTTCTCCATTTCCTCGAGTCTATTGAGCAAGGGGTACACTGGTTACAAGTAATATGTAATGAAATTCCTTAAGTTGAATATTGATTCTGAGTTGTGTTTAATCTGAGATTAAATTTGGTTTTAATCATTGATTTAAAATATGGTTTAGTTGTGTTTTGTTTACTAGTTTAGGGTTTCATCTCTAGTCTTAAACATGATTTGACCTGTCATTTTAAATTGTTACTATAAGTTTTTTCATCTCTGATCTAAATTTCATTCAGGGTTGTATTAAAATAATGTTTTAATAAGTGTCTCATATATGGTTTAGAGCTTTAATTTAAATGGTATTTTAAATATTCTTTGATTTACTGGTTCAAGATTTTGTCTTTGTATCTAAGCATATTCTGAGTTGTGCTTGAGAGTTGTTTCAATGTGTTCCAAATTTTATTTTTTCTTTGGTCTAGGGTTAATTTTAATTTGGGTATAAATATGTTTTATTTTGTTGCCCAAAAGTGCCTTATCTTTACCTCAAAGTATGATCTTCATTCAAGGTCAAATATGTTTGGTATGTTAATTCAAACTTAATTTTAATCTAGTTCAATATTATGCTCTTTGGGCTAAGTCTCTTGATCTGAATGTGTTGATGCTTATCAAGGTTATTTGTGAACTTGGCGTACCCTGAGTAGAGGTGGCAAAATGGGCCCAACCCGATGGGCTGGCCCGATCTAACCCAAAAAATAATAGGGCTGGGCTAGCAA
>JASKGM010060380.1:7351-17947 GCA_034509205.1 Ceratonia siliqua | reverse complement strand
CTCTGTTGAACCTACGCCCACATCCCACATCACACGCGACAACTCTTCACACGATTACAAACCAGAGCACACTTCGCTTTTCAGTGGCGCCTATAAAACAAAGAAACACATAGGGGAACAAGGGAGAACAGAGGAGATTAGAGGGGAGAAGTGGAATCAAAGAGGAGATCGATAATTCAGAAGAGGAAATCTTGAGGTTGAAACTGAGAGGTATGTGGGTCACGGGTGTTTGCTTAAAGGATGGCCTTGTATGCTTTAGGACATTGGTTATGTAATTATTCCTCCTCTGAAAATTGGTCCTATTTCGTTTTCTTGGCTGACAATGAATTTCGTTTGATTCAAGGAAATATAGATTTGATTGCTAGTTCATTAGTTTATTTCCCTTTGAAACATGGTTTTGGTTTGTTCTCCCCTAATCTGTCTTGCTTCAAAAGGTAAATTCTTCATAGTGTTTTATCCTAGGGGCTTCTGGCATCACATTCCTTCTGGATTTTTTTCGTGATTACTTGATTGTTGATTCTGGATTGTCCTTCTGAAATAATTCTTAACTTCATGGTCCATGACTCTGTCAGTTTAAACTAATTTAGGCTTGGGAATTCCTCACTTTATTGATAATGCTGGATGGGTTTGTAAGTTCATAATTATACTTCATATCTAATTGATTCAGTGTAGGTAAGCATTGGTTATCGGGTATATTGGCTGTTGCTTTGGTTTGATCTCATTGCCGTTAATAGGAGTCCAAATTTAATCTTCATCTTGGTTCAAGAGGATTCAGGATTACCTTTTTATTGAACAGGGTTTTAGTAGTTGTAAATTTTAATATTGGTATAAGCATGTTATTTGAAAAACGTTGTTGGGTGTTAAGGCCATTACTGATTTAGTTTAAATGCATGCTGTTGTTTTTTTTGAGAAATATAACAACCATCTTAGTTTGGAAGTGGTTGCTTTTGATAATCACTGGTAACTCATTTGAATAAGGCAGAGTTAAAACAATGTGCATTTCTATACACTTTTAGCAGTGGGACCTCATTTTGTGGTTGATATGTAGGAGAACTAGCTTTACCCGTTCATTATCCTTACCTGGTTGTATGACTTCGGTTTGGTAATGCACTTTGCTTTCCCTTTTCTGAGTTCCTTTGATTTCAACTTTATCTCTGCCATATCTTTTGGAAAATAATGCGTGGGGCAATATGGAGCACAACTTCGAGTTTAATTCTAGGTTGAAGTGTCACTGCCCTTATCTTTTAGAAAATAAGGAAGGCTTTAAGGCTCCAAGGGCCATATTATGGATTAGCAAAATGGGCTTCCAAGGCCCAATGCAGGATTTCTTTTTAAAAATAAATAAATAAAAGTAATAACAACCAAATTAGCCTTCAAAAAGCCCATTTAAGTTAATTGGAAAAGGGCCTAATTAGCAAGTTTTGTGACAAAACTTCCCGCCCATTTAATTAAGTTTTCCAAGTCGGGTTCCAAAGGCTCATTGGAATCAATCTTGGAAATAAGGACCCAAAAGATTTATCAAGATTATTTGAAAAAAGGGCCCAATGAGTTTACTCTAAATGAGATTTTAAAAGGCCAATTAAATTTCAAAAAAAGGGGCCCAATGGTTTAAGTCAATTTTTGGGTATTCCCTTTGGACCCTAATACTTTTAAAATTCAAATTTGGACCCCAATATTTTTTTAAAATTTGAATTCTTACCTTAATACTTTCAAAAGTCCAGGATTGGCCCCAATACTCTGAAAAATGCTATTTTGTTCCAAAACTTTACTCCAAAGCTCCTAAAAAGGTTTTTGATTTCAATACTAGGATCCCTTAAATTCATCTCAAACATTATGTGGGGAAAGATTCTCTCATTCTGTTTAAACTTTATATGGAAATTCATTTCTCATATGGTCTTCGCTCATTTGAATATTATGTGAGGAAATATTCTCCCATTTTGTTTAAACTTTATATGAAAATTTATTTTCTCATAATATCTTTATTTTCTCAAACTTTATGTAGAGAATTAATCTCTCATTTTGTTATACCTTATGTGGAAACTCACTTTCCTATATCATCTCAATATAGATAATTTCTAATTTAATTAATCCGAATTACGTGGACCTTGATCCCTTAAGTGTACGTAGGCACTTACATAATAAGACAGTTCCAATTCTCTCACTTCTTTATTTTTCTCTAAAAATCAAAATAATAAAAAGGGTAATTCAAACAATAATAAATTTAAGCACAAACAATTTAGGGTAACCATTCTTAGGGATGAACATTGTGGGGTACCTAATACCTTCCCCACAGGTAATTAGACTCCCGAACCTATCCTCTGGTTCCAAAGGTCAGTTTTTGGTTTTTAAAGGATCCCAATTATCCTTATAATTAATTGGTGGCGACTCCATATTTTATCTCTGTATTTTTTCCTTTTGTCGACTTATGGTCATGACGGTGCAATTTTCTCATCTGTCACGTTGTGACAATAGGTGGCTTGTAGATGTCCTTGGACTATTTTGTAATCATGTTTCTTTGCTTTTCATATGATTATATATATACTGGTTCATGTGATATGAAGCTTTTTATATGGAAGGCAGTCTGAATTTAGTTCCATTGATACTGGCAACGTATATGATGGATGCCCATTTTGCATGGATAAATTGACTAATTAGAGAAACAAAAATGCAAGAAAATTAATTTAGAGATGTGCTACCACTTTCATTCTCTTGCTTGTAAACTATTTATTTACATCCTAAGCTTATGCTGTTGATTCTCCAAGTTATTATTATATTCATTAAGTTGGATTTCTTATTTTTCTAAAATTTTGGATCTGGATACTTGTGTGATAGATTGGCCTATATGTCAATCAATTCTGCAAAAGCAAAGTAAGAGGCATAAATATGTAATGTATAAATAATAGCATGTGACATCAATATCAAATTAATTTATTCACTGATAGGACTTCTGATCCTATTATTTTATTTTGAGAATGGTTGAATTGCGAGTAGTGTGGATATTTTATATTAGATGGGAGAATCTTCAATATGAATTATGCTAGTTAGTTTATCAAAAAGTCAATGCTGGTATTGTCCGTGACCTTGCCTTTTCATGGAAACTTATTCCCTAGTTCATTCCTCGAATCTATGGAACTACAAAGTGTTTCCTAAAGGATCCTTATTAGGCTTTCATGGATTATGCATCCTTGCGTTATATTAGATCATAAACAAGTTCAGTGAATTACCTAATCCTTTCATATAGCAAATTCTACTTCTTCAAAGTAGAGAACTTACACTTTTCCTTTTAAATGTTACTTTTGGATGATACTATGTTGTGGCTTCTTGGTCAAAGGCAGAATGGAATTATTAAAAGAGATAGTGTTAGAAGAAATCAAATGTGATAGCATGTGGATGGATTTTTATATGTCTAAATCACCTTGGGGAAAATTGGGATCCTTAGTAGAAATAATACGTACTTTCAAGGTGTAGGAATTATTCTTTCTAGTAATGGTTAGGTGTGGTTATCTAAGTGAAATTATATATATACATATTATAGCTTTCACATAAATTATAGGGGATCATATTATCTTAACCTCAGTTTGGAGATTTGAATTTGGAAGGAAGAGCAATCTTGATTGTTTTGGGAAATATATATGTTGGGACTTCATGGTATAATAATATAGAAATAGAGTTATTAGTAATTGTAGTAGTGCAAGAGATTATATTGACGTTATAGGAGTTTTAGGGAATCATTGAGATGATGAGAAATCAAAGTATTTGTACAATAGAGATAAGTGAGAGAAGGTCTGGTGATGTAATAAGGATAAATTATAAGAATTATGAGTAACATTATCTTCATGGCATGCATGGTTATGGTGTGTACTTAACTCTTGGTATTGAGTGGATTTACATATCCTTGGATAATTCATTTTGTAATTATATAATTGGTTATGATTATTTGAAATCTTGTTAAATATTTCAATGTGAAAGTTTATGAACTAAGTTTTATTTGAAATTATGTAAGTAAATAATTTAATCTTACTTTTATGAGTTATGGTTTATTTCCATGATTGATATAAGTATTGATGAAGCTAAGTGAATGAATTTCAAATGTGAACCCCAAAGGAGTAGCCTTGGTACCCCACACGATTGAAGAATTCAAGAACCTAGGAAAGCCAAATGCAAGTTTGGTAACAATGACATTGACCCTATGTCTATGAGAGACACGAACCATAGGTACAAGTTAGTTTGAACGGCACAAGAAAAGATTTCCTTGATAAATTTGCAAGTTCATAAAAGAACCAAAGTGAAAATTTGCTCTTTTATTAATGTATGAAAACTCAATTTGTCCTCCAAATTCAAAAGGCCATGCCTAATATAGGCCGGAGAAAATCCTAAACTAACCAAGACAAGGAATAAAATAGTAGCTCTTAATTGGAGTCTTCAATAAAGTATGAATCCTAAACACACTAAAAAAGTGGAGTCCTAAACAAAGTAGGAATCCTTAAACACTAAAAAAGTCCTAACTAAACACTGTGTTTCTGAATAATTAATTAACTCCTTCCATGCATGGCATAATTAAAAGTCCAGTCTAACTATGCATGTGCAATTTTGGCCTAAGCTCTTTTAAGCAACCACATCACTAACTTGAATCACGTTTACAAGCTCTTAGGCCTTCATGTTGACAAGTTCCTTCATGTTAGCCACCTCATGTATAGTTGGCTGAGCCCGAATTGCTTGAATCAGCATATAGAGTGCTTTTTTCATCTTGTTAACTCTAGCTCTTATAATTGGGCCTTTGGAATAGACAACAGATCCCATGAATCTGTTGGCAACTTCTTGATTCCCATAATTCCCCCTCTCATTAGAAGGATTCGTCCTCGAGTCATCACCTACATCAAAAGGAGAAAAAACATTAAAGGTAGCACTCACATTATACTCACTAGGTAGGTCCGTCCAATTTGTAAGCATTGTCATTTATCTTTGTAATCACTTGAAATTGACCATCTCTTGGATGCACTCTTGACTTCACTCACTTTTGCATATATGCTCACTTGTTTTCTCTCATTTTTCTCAATTGAGCTCTCAATATTTTTTGTCTTCTCACTCATTCTCTCTTTCTTTGTGCACTTAGTCACTCTTTCCTTTTCAATCTCAATATCCCCCTTTTTATGACTCTCGGCCTCTCCCTCGTGCCTCACTTCACTCTGTTTTTGTATTCTCAATTGATCCTCATATACTTGCCTAGGAGTCAAAGGCACAAGTGTAAATAGTTTCTCATGTATCACAAAAGTGTATCTGCGTAAAAAAACATCGTGCATGGCACGTTTATCATATTGCCATGGTCTTCCAAATAAGATATGCCTAGTATGCATAGGTAAAACATCACATAAAACCTCAGCTTTGTACCTCCCAATATAGAAGGAAACTAACACTTTCTTATTTACCTTGATTTCCTCACATTCATTCAACCATAGAAGCTTATATGACTTTGGATGCTTTGTAGTAAACAAATTCAACATGTCAACCAAAATTGTGCTAGCCACATTAGTGCAACTACCAGTATCAATAATCATGCTACAAACCTTATCCTTAATGTGGCACCTAGTATAGAAAATATTGTCATGTTGTTCCTTATTTTTCTCTTTCACTTGCACACGTAAGGCATGCCTAGTAACTAGGACATCTCCTTCAACTGGGTACTCTACACTGTCACTAGCATTCTCTAATGGTGGCATAAGATCATCATCTGACTCACTTTTATTTTGAATCTCACCATCATCTCTTAGAAACATTGCTCACTTATTTCAACACTAAGATGTAATGTGACCTATTCCCAAGCATATAAAACATTTGATATTTCTATTTCTAGTAGGTTGGGAGTCAATTTTATTGTGGCCCTTGTTGGCCTCTACGTCATTACTCTTAGGTGGTTTACCCCTTAGCTTAAAAATAATCATCTCATCTCTCTTATTCCAATTCGATTTCCATGATGAAAAAGAACCCAAATTTTGGCCCAACCTTGTAGAACCCTTCTCTTTGAGCTGTCTTTCAACTTTCATGGCCATGTGTACCATATCTTTTACTTCCACATAGTGCTACAATTCAATCACATTGGCTATGTCTCTATTCAGTCTATGTAAGAAATGTGCCATTGTTGCTTCTCTATCTTTCTCCACATTGGCTCAAATAATTACAACCTCCATCTCCTTGTGGTAATCCTCAACACTTTTAGATCCTTGAGTGAGGCTTTGTAATCTTTGATACAGATCCCTATAATAATGGCTAGGGATAAATCTCTTTCTCATAATAGCCTTCGTCTCCTCCCACATATTGATAGGCCTCTCATAATTCCTGCGCCTATTCAAAACAAGATGGTCCCACCAAATAATAACATAGTTAGTAAATTCTATAGTAGCCAATTTTACCTTTTTTTCTCGGTATAGTTATGGCAATCAAAGATAAGTTCCACTTTCCCTTCCTATTCAAGATAAGCATCATAATCATTTTTCCCTTGGAAAGAAAAAATCTTCATCCTGATGTTTCCAAGGTTTCAGTTAACTCTGTTATCCCGCTTCCTTACACCTCTTCTTCCATCTCTATGCAAGGTTCTATCCACATTAACTATTGAAGTGAGTTCATCTTCATCTATATCTTCCCCATCATCATCTCTAAAATTATCATAGGAAACTTGTCGGGCCTTCGTGCATTAAGAGCTTGTTGTTGTCCCCTTTGCAAGCTTGCCTCTCCATCCTGTCCCCTATCTTGTTAAAAACAATGTTCATCACTCAAATTGTTGTTGCATGGCTTGCAATACAAATTATTCATCTTTCCTTCCTCCTGAAACTTCGTTTCCAGACATGTTTAAGACATGCCAAAGAAAGTTAGGGAAAAAAAAGAACATCACAACACTCCCTCACGTGTTCCCCTCAAGTGATGTAACTCAACACTCGAGTTTCACATGTATATATTGGCTTTTTCTCCCTCTAGTGTAGCTCACACGCCTTTGCCTCTTACCACTCTTAACTTCCTCTTTCGGTTCTTTATGGAACTAAATGAACCAAATAAAAAAGTTTCCTGCTGCAAATCAAGACAAATTCAAAAGATATGGGTTTCCTTGAGTGAATAAGAATAAGTAATAAAACAACACTTGCAGAACTGAGTTTGCATTTTGCAGCTTTCTTTCTCTTTTTTTGTTCTTTGTTTTTTGTCTTTTTTTTATCATGTTAAACGCAAATTAAAGAGCTTTAATGATAAAAAAAAGTCAAAAAAATTTTTGAAACAAGAAGAAATGCATACAATTATTACAATGCCACTAGAAATTTGAAATTTCCCAAAACATGCTTATACAGCAAATTTTGGTTTTGGATTTTACCTCAATCGAGGAACTCGGTTGCTACGATGATAGCCTTGGAAAGAGCGTTTCATTAATATATAGAGTCCCATAACTATACCTGTGTAGAAAGTTACGATCTTTTAATGCCACAGACCTTCTGGTAGAACCTTTGACGTAAAACCTTATTTAGAATCTTCGCTCTGATACCAAATTATGTGAACTTCAAAGGAACAGCCTTATAACCCAATATGTTTGAAGAATTCAAGAACATATGAAAGCCAAATTCAGGTTTGGTAACAATGACCTTGACCCTATGCTTATGAGAGACACAAACAATAGGTATAAGTTAGTTTGAACTCCACAAGAAAATATTTCCTTGATAAGTTCGCAAGTTCATAAAAGAACTAAAGAGAGAATTTGATCTCTTATTAATGTATGAAAACACAATCTAGCCTCCAAACTACAAAGGCCATGCATAATATAGGTTGGAGAAAATCCTAAACTAACTAGGAAAAAGAATAAAATAATAGCTTTTAATTAGAGTCCTTAACAAAGTAGGTATCCTAAACACACTAAAAAAGTGGAATCTTAAACAAAGTAGGAATCCTAGCACACTAAAAAAGTCCTAACTAAACATTGTATTTTTGACTAATTAATTAAGTCCTTGCACGCATGACATAATTAAAAGTCCAGCCTAACCATACATGTTCAATTTCGACCCAAGCTCTTTTAATTACCCCATCACTAACCTGAATCACATTTACAAGCTCTTGGGCCTTCACGTTGACAAGTTCCTTCATGTTAGATGCCTCATGCATAATTAGCTTAGCCCAAATTTCTTGAATCAACCCATTGAATTCTTCTTTCACCTTGTTAGCTCTAGCTTGTATAATTGGGATAAGACAACGGACCCTCGAATCTTTGATAGCAACTTCTTGATTCCCATCAATGCCTTATGAATTATTCTTGTTAATGTGATATTTTGGTGAAATTATTGATATGTGGAAGAATTTATTTTGTGAAAAAAAATTGGAGTAGTTTGGAATTATTGGAGTTAATATACTCTAGGATCTATGTTAGGCCTATTGTAGAACTACTAAGTACACCTAGGACGTAACCTTAGCCACTAGAGAGCAGTTCTTGGCAGAAGGTTTGATAGTTGATTAGATAGCCCTCTGGTTGAGTGCAGTCTTCAGAGGGTGAAGTGATTAATGGTATGTTTCCCTTTGGTTAAGAGCAGCTCCCAAACGTGAAGATTAGATCATCTATGTTCTACCAGGTGTACCTAGATTGGAACCTCTGTTAGTTGAGTACAGTTCCTAGAAAAGGGTTTGATTGTGAAATGGATAGTTCTTCTATCAGTTGAGTACAATTCATGGCAGAAGATATGATTGTGGAATTGATGGTTCTCTTGTCAGTTGAGAGTAGTTCTTGGCAACGGGTTTGGTTGTGGAGTGGATTTCCTCCCTAGTTGAGTGGAATTCCTAGAGATAGATAAACGAGAATTTGGTTTTCCTCTCTGGTTAAGTGTAGTTCTCGGAGGATGAATGATTGAATGGATGTTTCCTTTGGTTGAGTGCAGTTCTTGAAGGTGAGAACTTAGACTCTTCTCTAATTGAGTGCAGTTCTTGGAAATGGACAGTTGAGTTTTCAGTTTTGAGTTTTTTTATAGAACTATAATGGATCCTTATGGTGTGTGTGTGTGTGTGTATAATGGTTGTTTCATTGCAATGGACATAAATACATGGAAATGATTTACATTAGATTTTAAAATGACATATTGCTTCCTTGTTTGTATAATGTTGTTTCCCTACTTGTAATCCATTTTTATATTGATTGATTTTAGCATTGAGTTAGGACATAATTTCTTAGAGGTAAGTAATTAGTGGTTGCTTGTGAAATTCTTCGTAAACCATTATACAAGGTAATGGTGGAAGTTTGTGTCCGTATTTTACAAATGAGCTTATTACTATGTGTATATATATAGTATTACTTTATTGTTTCCTAGTTAAGTTACAAGATTTTCACAAATAAGTTCTTAAGCTTTCTTAGAAGACAAATGGAGTAACAGTTGACATTATTTGATAGTTAGACTAGGATATTTGCATAATCTTGAGTTGTATGAGAGTCTGCAAGTTATATTGTTATGATGATGTATATGCATGTTATTGTAATCATATGTGATTTGGCTATGTAGGCCTATTGTGTTAATGGTGGGTTTGTCCACCTTGTGTATATTGTTTATACCTAGGAAATGTTAATATTTTTTTAGGAAACTTTGCCAAAATTGGTATAAAATTTTCCTAGGAATCATCTAAATTGTCTCTTCTTGTGTTGACCAATTAATTATTTATTTTCACTTAATCTCTCGTAATTGCATGTAGTTATGTCCAAGATGGTAGGATGCTATCTTAAAAGATAATTTCCTATGCCGATCACATGCTTGAAGTTTGGGCATGACAACATTCTCTCACACTAGAACTATCGACAATGTAAGGACGCTTCCTGGGTGCATTGGACGAAGATTGATGCAACCTCTAACTTGCCTATCTGTTGCTTCATTTACTCCTTACATCATCTTCTATCTTTTCTGTAATAATAGCAGTGGTAATAGTGGTGGTCAGAGGTGGGTCTTCATGGAGACTATAAGAAAATAAGAGAGAAAGGAAGAATGAATGAGATCATTAACTTGTCTAGTTAGGTTCCCCGAGGGTCTATTTATAATAAAATACTAGGCTACACATAGTAAATCCAAGCCCACTGGGGCAGTGGGCACCACAATACAGCTTATAACACGGTCTTAATTCATAAATAACTTATAACATTCCCTTTCAAGCTGGAGCATGTATATCAATAATACTTAACTTGTTATAATTGTATTGGACCTGGGACCCATTAAGTGCCTTAGTAAAGACATTAGCAAGTTGTTCTCCAGTTTTCACGTCTCATATATATCTAGCCATGCTAGATCTTTTCATGAATAAAAATGACAATTAACCTCTATATACTAATCCTTCATGAAAGACTGGATTTGAGGCAATGTGAATAACCGCCTAATTATCACACCATAACTTTATAGGGCTAGAACTCTTAAACCAACTTCATCTAACAATTGAACTACCCACAAAAGTTCACAAGTAGCTTGAGCCATAGTCTGATATTCAGATTCTACACTCGATTATGCCACCACATTCTGCTTTTTACTTTTCCAATAGACAAGATTTCCTCACACAAATATGCAATATCTAGATGTGGATCTCCTATCAACAGGTAACTCAGCC
>JASKGM010060369.1:0-17949 GCA_034509205.1 Ceratonia siliqua | reverse complement strand
ATCTCCCCCCCCCCCCCCCCTTTTTTTCTCTTTTGTATAAAGATAGGCAACAAAGAAAACCACCAGATAATTTTTTCTTTTCCAAGGATTTAGCACCCAGAACAGAGAATGAAAAAACCTAAATATTCCCTATTTCCTAGTTGCCGTGTGGCAAAATCTAGGCTAATATCGGTCTAATGAGTAACTATTGCATATATTAAATCTTAAAGATTTTCAATTTTTTTTTTCATTTAGATCAATTCCACAACTAATTTTAGAAACTTCTTTGGGGCAATAAGCAGAAAGAAACTGAAGAATCATTCAAGGCAAGCACAATTCACTAAATAATCATGCTGTATTGACAACAGAGTCAAATCATGTATTACAATATTCATCCTCAATCAAAATTGACCAGAAACTAATATCCTTTTTATCAATTAAAGAGATTCATAAATGAGAACATGCCTTTTCTTTATGTTATCACTAGACACATTATGGTTGACTCCCAGAATATCATATGGGCTGGCAGCCCCAACTTCAATGATTCTTGTGACCTGAAATGAACAGATGATGAGCTATACCTCTACATGCAATTACCAATCAATATGCAAAATTTAATTCTAAAATGGATAAATGACAAAATATTTGGAAATTAAAGAATCCATTCTTCGAAAAAAAATCTAAAACAGAAAAGAAAAGAGAAATAACAAAATTAGTAAGCGCAAACTAAAAAAGGCTAGGAGAAAAGCAGAATAAAAAATACCAGAAAGCGCCCCATCTGTAAGGAGTTAAGAATGCCCTGAAACCTCCCCCCCCCCCTCCGGCCCAAAAAAAAGAATCCATAAGCTGAACACCAAAGGAAATCAAAGAGAATTATTCTGTCCCGTAACAAATTTGGAGTATGACTGACTATTAAAGATTCATCAAAATAAACCAAATAATAGCAAACAAAGAGCATAGATCATTGAAATATCATATCCAAATAAGAGCATGTAGTTGTATGAAATAAAAAGACATGTCACAATGATCTGGAATTCTGGATGGAAAGGCACTTCACTTCAGGTCATGGATGCTATATATTGAAAGGAGAAAGAAAACACAAAGGAGACATTAGAAAGCATAGGCCACCAGAAGAAAAAAGAGACATTAGACAATGCAAAGGCCACCAAATTGAATATTCTACTCTTTCAGGTTCCAAAAAAACAAGCTTATCTTAAAATAAAATCCTGTACACCAATCAATAAACCCAAGACTTCTATCTTAATACTTATAGAAAAAGAGAGGTTTGATCTAGATGCATCATTTTTAAAAGAGTAATGGTATTTGTACTATTTTTTTACACCATTCTTACACCTCCTCTCATATGGGGTAGAGAGCAATTATTTGTCATCTACCGTAGGGTGTAAACAGATATTGCATTTATTTGTTATCTATCCTAGGGTTCCAAACAGTTCGTGTTGAAGTAAATAATTAAAAGCAACGAAAGGGGAGGGGTTAAAATAATACATTAAAGTCATACAAAGCACAAACAACCCTCTCCAATTATCCCCAGTGGAGTCGCCAAACTGTCACAATGTGACAGCTGGTGAAAAAGCCATCATTTCATAACTTTGGGCATGTAAGGGAAAACGCATAGAAAAATGGAGTCGCCACTAATTAATTATAAGGATAATTGAGATCTTAAAAGAAAGAAAAACTGGCCCTTGGAACCAGAGGAAGGGTTATGGAGTCTAATTACATGTGGGGAAGGTGTTAGGCACCTCACAACGTCCATTCCTAAGGATAGTTACCCTAAATTGTTCATGCTTTAAAATTTAATGTATTTTAATGACCCCTTTTTATTAGTAAGATGATAATATACAAAGATAAAAAAAAGAAAGAACTAGACCTACCTTATTAAGTAAGTGCCTACGTACTGTAAAAGGGATCAAGGTCAACATAGTTTGGAATAGTTTGATAAATTGATTAAGTGAGATGTATGATCTCTTGCCTAAGCAAGTTAGGACATTAGGGAAAGATAAACTTTCACTTAAAGCCTTGAAATGAAGTTAGGACATTTGTGAAGGATAAACCTCCACTAAAAGCCTATGAAAATTAGGACATCGGGGAGTATGTATCTCCACTAAACGCATATGGAAGTTAGGATTTTGGAGAAGATAAACTTCTACTGAAAGCCTTTGGAAATTGGATTAGGATATTGGGGAAAATAAACTTCCACTGAAGCCTATAACACTATAGGTGAATAATTCTCCACATAATGTTTGAGAATGAAATGTCAAAAATGATGAAAATTTATTATTCCTGGTTTAAATGTAGTTTCCACAAATTTTAGGATAAAACTGGAATTTTTAAAAGTATTAAGACCAAAATAAAATTACCAAAAGTGTTGGGGTCAAAGTGTAATTCCTAAAAGTATTAGGGCTAAAATGAAATTTCTGAAACCTTCTTGGGGATCCAAACATGATTTCATAGAGCATTGGTGCCCAAAGTGTATTTTTGAAGACTGTTCGAGTCAAGGCAAGATTTTTAAATTTTGGGCTAGAAATGAAATTTTGTTTGGAAAGTAATCCTCAAAACTCTCTTGGAAACATTTTAATTGGACCCTTGAAACCAATTGATGAAATGGATAATTTGAAATCTAAAAAAATAGTTTGCATGGGCCTTTTGAAATATTCTTAAGGAAAGCCCATTAATCAATTCCTTGAAGTCTTTTGCCATTTTCAAAAGACTCTTTGGGCCTTGAACCCCCAAATTACTTTCAAGTTGGATCATAACATTGGAGTTCTACTATGTCTTTAATATTTTGGAAATCAGACTATCTTGGAATTCTTTTAAAGGGAATTAGTTATTTGGGTCATTGGAACCCAGCCCAGATGGAAGTGTTTTAATATAAATATGCCAAGAAGCTCAAACCATGCGATTATGAGTTAATGTCCCCTTTACTTACCTATTTAATGTGAGTAAAAAGTTGCAGAAAAACCACATAGACGTATGAAATGATAACAAAAGACATATGACTCTCTCCACCAACAAAAGAAAAAAAAAGAAAGAATAAATAAAAAAAGGAAAGAATAAAATAAGAGGAAACACAGTTATACACAATATTACAAATCAAAGAACTGAGTCACAGTATTACAAATTCAGAGAACCTAAAACAGGAGCATTTTAATTAACACAATTTAACAAATAAATTAAGAGATATGAAATAGAATCACTCTAATAACTATACATACCAAATGTAAGATTATACCGAAATGAAATCACACAACAGGCAAGCAAACATGAGTGAGCTCAAAGTTAGAGGATTTTGTGTTGATAATTGTTTGACCAAGGTCAAACAAAGTAAAAACCAACCCACATTTTATAGAGTTTATTTTGAAAAATAGCAGAAAAGTTCCTTTTCAAAAGAACTAAGTGTCCTGGGATACAAACGATTTCACCCCCTTACTACCATACAAATGGTATACGCATCTTAAGTAACATTTCAAAAACTAGGTGAATTTGTTACAACATACTGAGTTAACCATTTTAACCAATTTCAAAACCCTATACAAAATGTACCAAAAATCAATGGGATCATTTCCAGGCTTTAAACAGGGGAGTTATTTATTTAGAAAGGAAAAAATATATATAAATAAGTTCCAGATTAAAAGGAGATTACAGAAACCATTTTCGCAATAGAGGTTTTCATCAAGCATTACAAGAAACAATGTAAAATTTCAGGGTAAAGTGAACAAGGCCGAGAACCACTCAATGCCAAAAAGGCCAAAATTCCTTTTGGAATAAATCCTAAATTATCAATAGAAACCTTTATTTGACTGTGGAATCCATGGATTTTAAACCATGGAATTCATTATTTATCATAGCTCCTAAAAACGATTAGCATAAATCACATGCATAATAATAACAAAAAGAACTTTACCTTTGCTGAATCAGGCAAGCAGGAATTTCCTTCTTTTTCTTAGTTATCTCTTCAACTCTCTCTTCTGTTCTCCTCTGATACCCCACTCTCGGTTTCTTTTCGAGATTTATAATCCCCAAAGAGACCACCCCTTGGTACCTTCTGAAACAAATCCTTTGAGTAGAGCTGACAAATAGCCCCTAAATTGCAACACGGGAAAGGTTATTGCACATGGCCTGAAGTGGAGACCATGCGTGGCGGCTGGCATATATGATCGTGCATGGCTGAGAGAAGGAAGTTAGAGCAATCTTTGCCACAAATAGAGACATAGAAGGAGTCTTAGGCGAAAGTAACAGAGAAAGAAATAGAAATGAGGAAGGCGTGGGAGGAAGCGAGCTGTGCTAGCGCGAAATCGGGAACATAGGTTATGGTTACAGATGAAAAATTGGCAAAGAGAACACCGAGCGTGATACTGGTGCGAACGTGAAGCTGGAGATTGCCGAGATGCTAAGCCTGAGGGAGACGTGGCTATGATGGTTGGAGAAAAATGAGGATTGGGGTTCTTTAGGGTTAGGTTAAGCTAAGTAAAAAATGGGTTGGACCAGATCACAGGGGAAATAGGCTGGAGAAGATGGGTATTAGGCCAAAAATTAAAAGTGGGATAAGGGTTCATGGGTTAAGAAAGAAAAAAAAAATGGCTTAGTGAATTAGATTAAAAACATGGGATAAGGGGATGAGCATGATGGGCTGACAAAGGGTTAATGGGCCGAAGTGTATTATGTTGTAATGGGCTTCAAAATGTAGGCTTGCCATTTTCTCTCTCTTTTTTCTTTTTTTTATTTATTATTTTTCTAATTTTGAATTTATTTAAGATAAAATAACTGGACACAATTGGGTGTTTACACATACATTATTTTATTATTATCTATCATCTATCATCTATCATGATCATTATTTTATAAGATGTTAATAGTTAAAAGTGGAGGTGTAAGAGAGGTGTAAAAAAAAAGTAGTATACAAATAACAATGTTATTTTAAAATTATATACCTCTTCAAAGTGCTCTGCCTCATTAGACAACTCTGCTTTCGTAACCATAGCAGGCAATGGAGGTCCTATAAAATATTCAGCATCGTCGTTTAATTTAACTTTCCTAAAATAAATTTGAAAATGTCGTGCAATATAATTTAATGTGAATTGAGTCATGGAAATACAATTAGATAAAGGATTTACCAAGGGAAACTTAATAAGTTGGCACCTGAGCTCAGCTTGTGCCTCTGTTAATTTGGCAGTAGCAGCAAGTAATTCAGCTGATGGCATTGCAAGGCCAATGATCCTGTGGCAAAAAGAAAACAATAATTACAAGAATAAACACCAACCTACTTATCCAAAAGACTAACACACACACACACACACACAAAAGGAAACTTTTGCGAGTAACCACTAAATAACTCATTAAGGAAATATGTGCCAAAGGATGTTTGAAATGAACAAATATAAAAAGTCAACTTAAGACAAACACTTAAATTTTTGTTCCTACATTGTCAAAAGTATACAATAAGGTAAACCTATTGAAACAAAAAACATGCCTAAGATTCAAAGTATCCAAAAAATCCCAGAGAAAAGGGGAATATGAGAACTACGAAATATGGAGCTCCAAGAGTAAAGCCATCCTAAAACTTCCTTTTCCTACAAAACCCACCTCCTTTTATAGGAGGACATCACCCAGCATTTATAACCATAAGTTACAAAATGCTACAGAATCACCATCAGTGCACAATTCATAGGCTTACTTATGGTATATAGGATGTGATTAAAGACTCAATTCACTGTCCATATTTATGATATTAAAAGAAGATATCTCAGGCATATCATAAAGAAAACAAAAACCAAACACCTTCTTCGAGGACCAATCGAATGATCCTTCCTTTCTTTTTCTTATTGTTTCTCTTTCTTCTCCCAACCATGGACCACGAAAGGAGCATTTTTTATTAGTAAAATCTTTGATTGATCTTCCAACATTGATTAACCAAAAGGAGCAACCATGAAATATATCAAGTGTGCCATCATCTTCAACAAAAAGAAATGGTCCCCAAGCTATTTAATAGAAAATCAAGTTCTGAAATGCAATTAGCACTCAGTTTGTAAACTCGGCATAGTATCTCATATTCTGTCTTACATCACCCAATTCCCTTTTTCTATTTTGTTTATGTTGCACCTTTGGTTGTTGGGTGGGTACTTTTGGGGAGAAACATCTTCAACCACTCAAATCATTTCACTCATCTTTTTAGGAATCTTCAATTTGTTCAAGTTTAATTTCACACTCATTTTTGTCTTCTGAACCCTATTTTGCAGAGAATTTTCTCCTTTTAACCATTGGTGCTGGGTTATTAATGTAGTGTCCAAAAGTAGCTCATGGGAAGGGTGCCCAAGTGCCCATACACTCGATGTGGGACTTTAAATCTCATGCCTTACTTTGGCTCATACTTGACTGACAAGAGGAGGATAGTTTTATAGCCCTCGACCTATAACAATCTTGCCCCTTCGAGACTGACGATCTCGATGATTTTTATTCTTTTTGGTATCTCATTCGTGTGCCAGTGATCGAGAGGGATAGTTAGGCTCTAATACCATTGATACAAGCCTCTGGATAGAACTCACATCCAAAAACTAACTTATGGGAGAGGGTGTCCAAAGCTTATATAATCCCTTCACTAGGTGCCCATTCACCTCATGATGTGGGACTCTAAGGGGTAGTTTGGATGGAATTGTGCTTTTGAGCATGTGCTTTATGTATAAGTATTTTTTTTAAAAAAAGTAGGTATTTGGTTTTTGAATATAATTATGTAGAAGTGATTTTGCTAAAAAAATGAGATATTTTGCATTTGGAAACAAAAATAGAAAAGTACTTTTGAGTATATAAAATTACTGAAAATGACATATAAAAGTACTTTTTAAAGAATTTGTGAAATATTTTAGGGATATATTTGCCTAAAAAGTTTTCTCTCTCTTCCATTAGACTTTCTTTTTCTAGAAGCTACAAATCCTGGCTTCTAAAAAAAGTAGGTGCAACTGTTTTCTTTTTTAAAAAAATCATTTTCCCCCAAAAGCCCACCTAAGCACCAATTTCACAAATAATCACTTTTTTTTTAAAAAAAAAATAAGCAGCTTATGGGGGAGAAAAGCTCTCCCAAATGGCTTATAAGTCCCATACCTTGCTTTGGCTCATGCCTGACTGACCAAAAGGGGTATAGTTTTATCACCCCCTGACCTATAATAATTTGAGTTTCGATCCTTTATTTTTTTTATATCATGCCCTTACCCTCTCCATCGAATGACAGAAGAAAGTCCTTCTACTCTCAACACTTCATCCTTGGGTTCAAACTTGAAGTTTTATAATCGAGATTATCCCCGCAATACCACGGATGAAGAGGGTTCTTGGGTTTCTGATATAGGAAATTCACTTTATTACCAAAAAATCAAGAATTATAGAGGAAGAACTCTATAATCTCTATAAGAGATTGAGGAAGTTCAAAGTCAGGGAATTCTATGAAGAGAAATAATTCCGAGAGCACAAGCGCACAAGAATTCAAAATCTTGAAAGGAAATTACAAATGACAATCAGAATGAATTTACAACCCCTTCATTCTTCTACCTATCTATTACGACCATTCATAATCATTTCAGTTCTTCTCTTATTTCAGTTATAACCGCTGCCACGTCAACCTTCATAATACATCTATGCTTCATTAATACACGTCTGCACCTATTAATGCATCCCATCTAAGTTTTTAAATACCTTCATTTAGTTTTTATTTGACTAACTATTATAACTATATCAAAATCCTGTCCCTGAAAATGCCCTTGCCCTCAAGGGTGGAACTGAGGATATTTTTGCAAAATATCGTAGGAGAATTCCCAAATAGCTTTATCCTCAGAACAACCATACCACTTAACTAAAATCTTAGTAACAGCTCTACCTTTGCATTAAACCATAATACGATCCAAAATGCCTTCAGGTTCACACAATTGTAGCAAAAGAAACTTGATGAAGATCAAGAGAAACTAGAATAAAACCAATATGCCTCTTTAATTGGGAACATGGAAAATATGATGAATTTGGGAGCCCTCGGGAAGACAGAGTGTATAAGCTATAGCACCAACCCTCTGTAGGACAGGGTAGGGACCAAAATACAAGTAGAAAGCTTATTAAAAGAGCTAAAAACTAAGGATGATTAATGATAGGGTTGTAATTTTAAGTAAACCCAATCCTCCACTTAAAAGGATCAATTCGAACGATGCTTATCTGCCATAGACTTCATTATGTTCTGAGCTCTAATCAAATGAAACTTAAGAACATAAATCATATGTTCTCGGGTTTTGAGCTTTATATACGCCAAATCAACATTGGTTCCACCTATAAAATATGGTAAATGTAAGGGTGGTTGCTGGCCATACACAATCTCATAAGATGTGGTATGAGCATAAGTATGGTAAGTGGTGTTATACCACCATTCTGCCCAAGGTAACTATTTAGACCATGTACTAAGATTATCACTGCACATACATCGCAAATATGTCTCCAGGCATCGATTAACCACCTTAGACTGGTCGTCGATTTGAGGATGATAAGTAGTGGATAAATTTAATTGCACTTCTTGAGATTCAAATAAAGTTTTCCAAACAGCACTGAAGAAGATAGTGTCATGGTTACTAGTAATTGTCTAAGGAAGACCATGTAATTTATACACCTTGTCAAGAAAACTCTATGCAACTTAGATTACAGTGAAGGGATAAGATAAAGGCATGAAGTGGGCAGCCTTGGAAAGCCTATCCACCATGACAAAGACAATAGAATGATGATGAGATGGAGGAAGGCCTTCAATGAAATCCATTGCGATTTCTCTCCAAACCCCACTAGGAACAAAAAGAGGTTGCAACAATCCTAGAGTAGAGATAGTCTCATATTTACACCTTTGACACATAAGGCATTCCTAATAAACTGTTGAATATCACGTGTCATGCTTCTTCAGTAAAATAACGACTTTACCTTTTGTATAATTGCATCACGACTAGAATTACCCCCTACTGTAGATGTATGCAACCAATGCAAAATCTGGCATCGAAGACCCTAATCTTTCCCCACCACTAATTTGGTTTTTGTGTGAAGGTAATTATCAAACCAAGTATAATGTTTATGAGTGGCACTGTCCTGTTGGGGTTCTCGGATTAACTACTGTAGAGTATGATCATTTTGCAACTTTGTTGAACTATGTCCATTAAATCAGACTGGATAATAGACAAAATTATCAAAGATAATTTAACTTTAGGAATTTTGGAAAGAGCATCAATTGCAATGTTGTCTTTACTTTGTTTATACTGAATTTCGAAATCAAATTCCATTAGCTTAGCAACCTAACCTTTTTGCACTTGTGTGGTCAATCTTTGATTAAGAAGATATTGCAAACTTTGTTGGTATGTTTTTAGAATGAAATGTCTGTTAAGTAAGTAGTGGTGCCACTTTTAAATAGCAAATAGAATAGTTAAGAGTTCATTTTCATAGACTGATAAGGATTGATGTCGGGGTCCCAATGCTTTACTTATAAATGCCACAAGGTGGTTGTTCTACATTAACACAGCGCTTATACCATGGTTGCTGGCATCCATTTCAACTGTAAAAGTTTGTGAAAATTCTAGCAAGATCAAAACAAGTGAAGTAGTCAGTGCCATCTTTAAATTCTCAAATGCATTCCAGCTTCTTTACCCCATGTAAAGTTATCTTTTTTCAAAAGATTGGTTAATGCTTGGCTATCATGCCATAATTCCTAACAAATAGCTTATAATAACCAGTAAGCCCTAAGAAACTTCGTAACTATTTAATATCCTTAGGAGATTGCCATTGCTTGATTGCAAAAGTCTTAGAAGGATCAGTATAGATGCCTTCTTAGGAGATATAATGACTTAGATATTCAACTTTTTCTACTCCAAAATAACATTTACTCTTCTCGGTTAGTAACTGATGTCTTCTCATACAAATACTTCCTTCAAGTGATGAACATGATCTTCTAATGATTTACTATACACTAAAATGTTATTAAAGAAAACCAAAACAAATTTGCAAAGATATCTTGCAAAAACCGAGTTCATTAAGTGCTGGAAGGTTGCTGCTGCATTGATAAGTCCAAATCGCATTACCAGATATTCATAATGGCTAGAGTGTGCTCTAAAGGCTATTTTATAACATCTTCAAGTTTCATTTGCACTTGGTGATATATAGCTCTTAGATCAATCTTGGAAAAAATGAAAGATCCTCTTAATTCATCCATTAACTCTTCTACTAAAGATATAGGGAATCTATCCTTTACTATGTTCTTATTTAATTCCCTAGAGTCTACATTAAGTCTCCAAGTACCATATTTTTTTCCCACTAACACCACTAGTGATGCATAATGGCTGTTGCTATTTTGAATGATACCATTTGCTAGCCTTTCTTCCACTATTTTATAAATTATATCCTTAGCGATAAGGCCTTTTGTTGACAGGATTTGCCCCTTGCACTAATGTAATTTGATGATTTTGGTGTTCTCTAAATAGAGGAAGTGATTTAGGCTCATCAAACAATTCCTGTAATTCACTAAGTAATGCTGAAATTTCAAGTGCCATTGGCTTTTTTGTTTCAATTGCATGTCTTGTCAATGTAATGTTATCTATAGAACTCAATAAACTTTGTATTTCACATAATTGAATCATAGTTAATTGAGATTCATGGTTAATGAATTTATGCAACTACTAGGGTCTTATAATTTTAATGGCATTATTAAGAGATCCTCTAAGAACATGTTTTTCCCAGTTGTGTTGAACTTTATAGTCAGTTTACCAAAGTCCCAAATAATAGGATCAAGTGTAATTAACCATTGTATTCCTAGCACTATATCACAGCTAGATAAGGGTAGATCATCATGTCAGTATGGAAGAAGATGTTTTGAATTTGCCACTTAAATTTTTTTACTAAAGCTGTGATTTTCAACTAACTGCCATCTACTATTGCAACTGTAAGTAATTCTGATGGTTCACACTTGTACCCCAAATTTTGAGCCACTCCATTATCCAAGAAGTTATGTGTATTGCCACTATCAATAAAGATATGCAATAGTCTTTTATTGTAAAATCCAGTAATGTTCATAGTCTGGTAACTCGCTATACCAATAAGAGCGTGCACTGATATATGAGGTTGATTATCATTATGTCCATTTAATTCTTCTTCATGTATATCCACTTCCATAGCTTCTCCTTCATCATCTTCCACATCTAACTGATACAATTATGCCTTCTGATGTTTTAACCCATGCTTGGGTGTATATGGTTCATCACAAAGGAAACATAATCCTTTAGCTTTCCTTTCATTCATCTTAGCATATGTCAAGGGTTTGTTTTTATTTTGTACACCAGTGGAACTCAAAGCATTAATTGGTTTAGGCAATAAAGGAATCTTGGATGAAGAAGGTTGGAATTGCTATCCTCTGTAGTCAGATCTAAAGTTAGAGACTAGCACCTTAGAGGATGTTAAACTCAATGCTTTAATGAGATTATTCTGTGAGTAAGCAACTTCATAAAGTTTTGCTAAAGCAAAAGCTTGTTGTGCTGTTTTTGGTAAAAACATCCTAGTGTGCATTTGTATATCTCTTTTCAATCCAATCAAAAAAACAGCTAACTAAATAATCTTTAGGCAACTCAACTCTAGTAAAACTGCATTGAATTGATCATGATATTCTTGGACTGGTCCAATTTGATGTAGCATTTTTAATTCTGACATATGATCATCATATATCTCTCCAAATCTTTCATATAATTATTTAGTATATTCGTTCCAACTAGGAAGTGAGGTAGTGGGCATAAATTTTGCAAAGGCGTGGTGCCATTGCAGTGGTTTTCCCTTTAAGTGAACTATAGCTAATCTGACTTTCAAGTGATTAGGTGTGTTATCAATTAAGAAAAATTGCTCACACTGAAAAATCCATTCTCTTACTTTAACACCACTGAATCTAAGAAAATTAATTCTTGCTAGCCTAGTAGATCCTAAATATTGACTACTAGCAGGGGAAGTTTATCCATTGCTACCTCCTGGATGAGATCCCGATGTTTTTGCCACTAAAGCTTATGTCATATCATCTCTTCGTTTATTTGTTTTAACTATCATCTCCTTCAAGGCTGTAAACATTTCTGCCATCATGCCTTCAATCTGACCTTCCATAGTAGCCATTTTCTTATTAACTGCTTCTTCAATCTCACGAACAGCGGTTTGAGAATGTGTGGAATCAGCCATTAGGTCTAAGGAAAGAGTACTCTAATACCAATTTGATACAGGAAATTCACTTTATTACCAAAAAATCAACAATTACATAGGAAGAACTCCAGAATCTCTATAAGAGACGGAGGAAGTTCAAAGTTAGGGAATTGTATGAAGAGAAAGAATTCCGAGAGCACAAGCACACAAGAATTCAGAATTTAGAAAGGAAATTAGAAATGACAATCAGAATGAATTTACAATTCCTCTCTTCTGCTTATTTATTCTGACCCTTCGTAACCATTTTTGTTATTTTCTTCTTTCAGTTATAATAGCTGCCACGTCAACCTTCATAATACACCTCAACTTCATTAATATGCGTCTGGACCTATTAACGCATTGTAGCTCAGTTTTTCAATGCCTTCCTTAAGTTTTTATTTGACTAACTGTTATAATGGTATCATTTTCTATTAATTTGGAGAATTTAGCAAGATTTGATACCTTGGCCATTGATTCAAAGCTAAAGGAATGAGAAAGAAGTGGGTTTTTCTCATTTTATTTTTTTATTTTTAAAAATATATTTCATGTATAAAATATGGATTTTAAAATAGAGAAATTATTATATAATACTGACCAATTATATAACCACATGTGGATAGAATATCATATGTTTTGTATATGTCCGTTGGGGGAGATTGGTACCAAGAAAATTTTTTCATTCTTGAGAAAGTGGGATAGGAAAAAAACTTCCACTTGTTTGGTAGAGGAGATGAAAAATCATGCCCAGGAATCTTTTTATGAAGTGAAGCATGAAAAAATATTCTCACCTATTTCATGGGAATGGGAAAATTTAGAGAATGTAAATGACCAAATTAACCCTGATGTATACCCCAAACCCTAGCAACTTCTTTTCATATCACAAATGCCCCCTTAGTCAAACAAGGTGCAATGGAGTCTTGTGACGTCTTGGTAACTCTTCCTTCACATCCTTCTTTCCTCATTTTTGGTTTGATTGCTGAGAAAATTTAAACTGTAAATAGAATTTACTATCGGCTGCTAGGCAAGAGAAGCAATCTCTACTTTTTTGACTTCCCAAGTTGATTCTTCTCTTACCTATCACAAATTCACCGCTCTACTGAAAATTATATTGTTCACATATTAGATTTGTCTTAACTCAAGAGATATTTAAATATGGTTTTGCTATGCTACTCTGGGAGTAGCCATGCTCTCGATGTAATTTTTTATTTTTTTTGTTTTTAAGAAACAATTTAAAACAATTTAATTTTTTTTGGAAAAACATAAAAAAAATTCCATAACACAGTATTAAAAAATAATTCAAAAACAAAGTAAAAAAATCTTTTAATTTTTCTTACTTTTTTCTTTCAAATCCTTTTCAGCATAGTAGCCATACTCTCGGAGTAGCATAACAAAGACCATTTAAATATAGCAGGTTCTCTCTTATGCTTCCTCACGTGGTAATGGATTTTGTTTCATTTCTGATTTCTTTTTCAAAATTTATGTAAAGATTTCATTGCGGATTAATTAAGTTGAAATTGGTTGCATTTTTATTTTCTATGCTTTCTTTGGTCTTAGACTATTTAACAAACTTGGTTTAGATGTGTTATAATCATTGCTTGTCTTGTGATTTTCAGCTTCCATCTTCTTATACGGGAGAAGATGGATTGACACAAGCTATGTTTACCTTTCAATGTGATCAAATTTGGGTATATATTTTCAAAATATCAAAAAAAAATTTTAATTACTATATATTTTTTATTAAAATTATTTAATATGGAACTTAAAAAAAGGACGATTATTATAAAATATTTATAATGATAGACTTATTTATAATGTTAGAATTATCTTGGAACATATGTTATTTTACTTACTTTCTTTTAATTCAACCACAGGGTATTTTTAAAAAACTTGATTATATTCCTACGAATATGTTACTTGAACCAAACATAGGAATAATATTTTCTCAGGAATGGAGCATATTATTCCCAGGAAAGTTAAGTGCAAACCAAACACATTTTACCAACTTTCTTGAAATCTCATTCCCAGGAAAGGGATCCCTTTCCCAGGAAAAGGATCCACATGAATGTCAACTTTCCTGGTAACAAACGCCACCTTAAGGTTTTGCCAAAAATGTCAACTTTCCTAGTCAATTATAATGATCTTGAGAGTTCTTCCATTCTTATTCTGATACGAGCAAAAAATTTGGGTAAATTACAATATGCCCGCATTTGGTTTAGCCTAAAATCAATTTGTTCCTTCTTGTAGTTTAAAGTGTATCATTTAAGCCTATGTTGTTTGTTTTATTGTCACTTAAATACATTGTGGTATTTTCAACCTAATTTTAATAGAAATAATTATATGAAAACAAAAATGATGACTAATTTCATTGTTAAAGTTTATTTCACTTATATTTTGAATAGTTTTATAATGTTTTGAGATCATTTACAAGATTAAACTAACATTTAAAATATGAAAAAAATAAAATTAATTAAAGTAATAATCTTATAATATTATAACATTGCTTAAGATATAAGTGAAATAAGCTTTTAATAATAAAATTGTTCATCATTTAACATTTAGGTGATTATTTCTACGAAAATTTAGATGAAAAGTATGGGAGTGAATTAAAAGTTTGGTCCCTCAAAGATGTAAGTCTTCTCAGTTTGGTCACTCAATGTTAAAACGTCTCAATTTAGTTCTTCAAAGTTTTATTCTGTGTTAATTTGGTCCCTCCACTAAATGTACCAAATGGAAGTGCTGACATGTCATTCACAGAGAGTCCATGTGGCAGTTGATTACCGACTGGGTAGAATGAGTTGGAAACTTGGCTTCCCTTGAAAATTTCAACACAGGCAAGGCCAATACAGAATCTGATATATATAGTTTTGGGAAATGAGTTGGAGACTTGGCTTCCCCTAAATATTTCAACACTGACAAGGCCAATACAGAATCTAATATATATAGTTTTGGGATTGTTTTGTTGGAGATTGCAAATGAAAGAAAACCCATTTTCCTAGAAGGTGAGGATGAAATAACCATTGTTGAGTGGGCTTGGGATCTCTATGGATTTGGAAAGTTCCTCGAAGTGGCAGACCTAAATCTATGTGGATTATTTGAGAAACAGCTAATGGAACGTTTAATTTTGAAGCTCCTTTAACAACTCTCCCACAGAAAATGCCCGTGCCAACCTATCTTCCTCCAACAACAATAAATGTAATTTTTTCCTCAGTTTTATCTTCCTATCTATATGTGTAAATAAAGTGGAGACTTTGTGGAAAGTATTG
Source organism: Ceratonia siliqua (assembly GCA_034509205.1). Taxonomy (NCBI): domain Eukaryota; kingdom Viridiplantae; phylum Streptophyta; class Magnoliopsida; order Fabales; family Fabaceae; genus Ceratonia; species Ceratonia siliqua. The sequence goes on along the minus strand of JASKGM010060369.1, from coordinate 2,485 downwards.
CTTGTATCAAGTCTCCATTTTATTTCCTTTGTTTTATACAAGCAAAACATAGTTGTTCTTTTTTCAAAGCTTTCATGAAACCTTCATTCTCTTCCTTCATCCGAGCATACAAACACAACTATTAATCATCTAAGAATTTTACATGGTGCCACCAGACTAAAAAGATTAGGCCAAAACAAGGGATCAAAGCGTCAAGGCATGAAGTCTTTAAGATTGGAGGCAACTGCCTTATTCTTTCATGGAGGAAGGGCTTTGAACCGTATTATAGCTTTGGATCAATGTCCCACCCTACCTTGGGCTTACAGTGAAGAGCTCTCTTTAACCTACCAGCATCTAACGATGTTGCATTTTGGTCATTCCTTCCATTACAAAGGACATCATATGTTCCTATGTCTCTAGCTCATTTTGCCTAGTCAGCAATTAGCTGCCACGTGGACTCCCGTTAATGACATGTCAGCACCTGTTTAATGGAGGGACCAAATTGAGATAGAATGAAATTTTGAGGGACCAAATTAAGGCATTTTAACATTAAGGGACCAAATTGAGAGGACTTGCATTTTCGAGGGACCAAATTATTAATTCACTCAAAGTATGATGGTTAAAAGATAGTTAAATAAACCTCAGGAGACTTGAATGATACACTTTAAACCATGGGGGGAAACTGCAATTTACCTTAAAATTTTCTTTTGAGTTACTTTTTTGTTTTGCTAAAAAAAATTTCTTTGGAAAGTTTTTTAACATAAAAAGATTGTTTAGTATCTATTTTGTTAGAAGAGAAGAATAATCTAAATTTTGCTATTTTATATTTTTTGTTTATACTAATTACTATCAACTTCTCCACCATCATTTGTTGTTAGGTTAATACAAGTTTTGGTCCCTATATTAGGGACTCAATTAACACCGTTAACATGATGTTTGACGTGGTAAAACATTATTTGCGTGTCTTTTTCTTCCATGTCATCAAGAAGAGGGGGAGAACATGGATTTTCCATTACAGAACTTCAGATTTCTTATAGATGATTCAATCTGAAATGATATGATCATGATGATTCTGCCCAACTCTGTTTTCTTTTATCAATTGAAAGTGTGATGAAGATGATGAAGATCAAGCAAGAGAATGGGATGATGATGAGATTGAGATTCGTTCAAAGAGGAGAGATCTTTGTGGAATAAACTTGATGAAGAAGGAGGTTGAGAAAAATCAATGGCTTGGGATTCTTTCTTACTTGGCACTTGAGGTGTTTGAGTTTCCGTGGCTGACAGATGGTGTCATTTCCAAATAAGAGGATTTCTTCCACTTGGATTTTGAGGACAAATTCTCCTCATCTCTAGAACTTGAAGATTTCTCCAAGGCTTATAGCTTGTGTGAAGCTCTAATGGCATCATCAATGGTAGATATTGCAAAAGCGAAGTTGGTGGAGAATTTATGTCAACCATTTAAGAGTGATGGGTTAGAGTTGGAATTAGAGGATGTGAAAAAAAAAAAAGGCATGTAGGATGCTATGTAGATAATTTCTTCCCACTACATATATCATGTTAACATTGTTAATTGAGTAATTAATAGTAGGAACCAAAGTGAATGTTATTCAAATTATAAGAACATCATGTTAATATTGTTAATTGAGTAATTAATGGTAGGGATCAAAGTGAATATTATTGAAATTATAAGAACTTGATTGAATGAAATTAAGCTATAGGGATCAAAGTGAAAGTTAAGTAAAGCTGTAGGGACCAAAACATATATTAATCCTTTATGGTTACCATAACCATTTGATTGGACTTGAGATTGGGCTCAGGTTTGTGTAATAAAAATTTAAAAATAAGTTAGGCCGGAGCCTTGACTCACATATTTAGGTTAAGCTGAAGCCCAAATAAACTTTTTGAAAATAAGTTAAGTTTAGACCCAAATTTTGAAGCTAAACATTTATATTAGATCCAATTCAAGCTAAAATAAAAATTTTAAAAATGAATCAAGCTTGGACTTGGCTTTTTTCTATGAAAAGTCTAACTTGTGAAGTGGTGATACCACTGTTGCTATTAAGCCTAACACCCGCCGCATGATCATTCTAGTTGTCATATCACTGGCCAACTATCATCCCAAAAAAAATTCATGTAACCTCAAGGAAAGATTTTTTTTTTGCATGATTTTATTTATGAAATAATAAAAAATTGTATGAAAATATTTTTTTAAGACAATTTTATTTTCTAATGAAACAATTAGATGTTCAAAAACTTGTGACTTGCATAAATATAATCAAACTTTCTTACATCTCATTTTTTTTATAATTCGTTAAATATAAATTCAAATAATACAATATAAAATTTATGATGTATGAAAAAACAAAATGAGAGCCCGCGTTCCCCCACCCCACCCTAACTTAAGGGCTTATCGGGCTAAGGGCCTGTTTGGATGTTCTTTAAAAAGAATGACTTTTATAGAATGAGAAGTTGATTCTTAAAAAAGAATGTATTTTAGTAGAATGAG